>BQNB010040514.1:24580-45388 GCA_026074375.1 Tanacetum coccineum
TTTCTCTTTAAGCATTGGTATTGGAATGCTTAACTTTGACACTCATTTACATCAACTCCATTTTTGACACATAAAAGCTCCTTGTAAAGCTGTCTTCAAAGAGAACGCGAACCTACAAACTACTAATTATATATATGACACATATATACATAATTGTGTCCAAATTTGGTCAAATGTCACTTTTAATAAAAATGTTTATAAATTTTGGTCGAAATTTGGTCAAATGTCACTTTCATGTTTTTCCCGTAGAATCAACTAAGAGTCCCGTTTGGTTTGTAGATAGGTTTAGGATTAGAATTGGATAAGATTTTGATTTAAGGATATGTTTTGAATTCAATAAGAAGAGATAAAATAACAACATAAAAGAATATGATAAAAAAAATTACGATATTATTATCGGGGTAAATCAATAGAAAATAAGTGATCATAAACCCCCACATATAAAGTCAAAAAATAACAATGGTATTTTTCTTAAATAAGATCCCCCACTACACTGCCACTTTTGTAAAGTGCCGGAATATTTGGTTTAATTGAGCCCATTGTACCCATCCTTTCATCGAGACTATTTTTTAAGCTAAACCCATATTTTAAGGCTGAACCAATGTACTAAACGGAGCCTAATACAATCATTCTTTTACTTTTGCCATTCTTTACAAATTGGATGGTTGACATAAAAGTAAACGTTTTATATAAATGTACTTTTAATAAAAATGTTTAAAAAATTAAGAAGTTTCTTATTTTAAAAAAAGGTACAAAATAACATCAAACCTCACCAATTCATATGACTCGACACTTCTATGAACTTAAACCTTATTCAACTTTTACATGTACTCTTAAATCGTTCGTAATGGATCTCTTTCATCAAGCTTCAAACCCATCTTCACGCGTCGTTGGTTTTTACATATACGGCCCCCGCCCCACATTGCTAACCAGATTTTAAGATTTGGTGGAGGGAAGGAGGGAGTATTGTAGAGGGTATGGTTAGGGTATATATGTGTTATTAGTTTGGCTGTAACGAATATGGGTGTTTGCATGCTGGTTGTTTTGGTGAACATGTATGAAAGCTATATGTGAGTTTTTATGGTCAATGTTTCAAAGCCGGTTTTTATTAATGACCTGCGAGTCATCGGATCAACGTTTCAACAGGTTTTTTTTTCTCGCTCAAAAAAATAGCGTCCGATTACCAACCGTTTCACAGGTTTCAACTAGACGGGTCCAACACCGGGTTTTAAAACATTGGTTTAGGTGACTGTAACGGATTTTGTCATCATCATTACATCCGTTCTTATTGAAATCCACTTTTACCTCACATTTTTTAACAATTAAGGAATTGACTATTCATTAAACATGCAAAATGTAATCCACTTTCATCTCACATTTTTAAACACACTCTCTACAATCAAGTAGTAAATCTTAGCCTCTTACAAAGTTAACTTAAGTATTCTCAATTAATTCCTTTTATCATATATGAATGAAAATTAAATAAAGCAGAGATATACACTTTTTATAACTAAGATGTGTTATTTATTTGGGAAGTGATTGACACACTCGACTGATTGATTTGCACACTTATAGTACAAGCACATAAAACATAGTGTAAATTTTGTACAACCACTTAAAGCATAAATAAGAGTGTCCCAATAAATTTTAGGAGTGTGCAAATCACTACTCTATTTATAAAAGTTTATTTACTGTATTTCAAAACTTATATTAACTATGTCCTAATATTATTGTCTATTATTCCTTTTTAATATGTCCCAAAATTATTGTCCACTATTAAAAATAATACTAGCTGGAATTCTTTAAGTTTACTAAATTGCCTTTAATAAAAATTTATATTAACAAAGCTAAAAGTAAACATTAATTAATTGTCAAAGGGTAAAATCATTTTTTGTTTAGCTTTCGTAGAAACTAAAGCAGTAATTAATGCATTTTTTAAATTGTGTATTGCTTGTTTATGGACAATAATTTTGGGACTATTTTAGGACAGAGGAAGTATTAGCTATCAAATATAGGGACAAACACTTTTGGGCACTAATTGAGCACTGAAGCACATGCTAGGCTGTCTCTCAAATTTTCTTATCTTTGTTAACCCTATTGTATATGGTAGGTACTTAAAGTGATGATATAATATATCGTATGTATTTGTTTTTGTGTTTCAAGAGTCTTAAGAAGCTTCGGATTATGCATATTAGATTTTCAAGCTCATTAACCAAGACCGGAAACTTCATTGGGCTCGACAATCTTGAGCAACTTCGCTTAACAAATTGTGAAAATTTGGAGGAGTTGCATAACTCTGTTGGTTGCCTCCAAAAACTTGTTAAATTAGATCTTAGAGATTGCACACGATTGGAGAGGTTTCCATGGAATATGCATGGAAACATTATGAAATCAAGGAGCCAAAAATCAATAGTACACTTGAAATAGAGTAATAAAACATTCTATAGCCTTTCTGATAGCCTCTGCCAACTCCATCAACTGAGGAAAATAAATCTATCTGGTTGCACCAACTTAAAGTTAATTCCAAATCTTCCGCCAAACATCGAAAAGATTGAGGCAAGTGGTTGTACAAGGCTGGTGAATCTCCCTGCAAACATATCTCAGTTACAATTTCTGGAGGTTCTTATATTGGATGATTGCATAAAACTTGGATCCAAGGGTTTCATCAAGGTTACAGAACTAAGGAACCTAGGTAAATTAAGCATCAGAACTTGTAATGTGTCATAGGTACCTTGTGAAATTGGGAATTTGGTGTCTCTATGGGGTTTAGATCTTTCAGAAAACACATTTTTTGTCCTTCCAGAAAGCTTTAGCAACCTCTTGAGTCTGGTATCCCTTAATATAGAGGATTGTTATAAATTATTGTTGCTTCCAGTTCTTCCATCGGAGTTGGGAGAAATAAAAGCATCTAGGTGTATGTTATTAGATGTGATGCCATTTGATTCAACGCAAATGGCTTTTATTTTCGTTCAAAAGTGTTCGAGGTAAGCAACCCCTAGCACACCTTCGTAATGAAGTAGCCTTTGTGTATATTAAATATTTTATATGCAGACGCGTGTAATGCATTGTTTCAATGCTCTACTGGAAACAATCATTATTAGAAAGTTGTCGATCATTCTCACAAAGAAGGACGTACCTAACTGGTGCAGTTATCAAAACATAGGAGACATTTTATCTTTTGTAGCTCCGATGCACTATGATAAACAAATATGTGGTGTGATCCTATGTGCTACAATGGATTTGAAAATTGATGACCTCCCTGTCAGTGTTTATCCACAAATGCATAATGAAACAAAAGAAACAAGTCATCGTTTTAGGGAAATGACTTTTAAGGGTTGTTTTTCCATGTGTGTTATGTTTTGTCCACTTGATGATACAGAGCTTGGGGTGGAAGCAAGTGACACTGTGGTACTTAAATTTGGTTATGACAATGACAAAGATGATGAAAAAGTTTCGAGTTGCGGGATGAGTTAGGTATACGAGGATGATGTGTTAGATTCTAAATTGGTTATTAGTCTGTGGTATAGTTATTTTCACCCTTTTAATTATATAAATATAATAAATATATAAATAATAAGGCTAAAGTATTCTGAGAGGCTTTTAAAAAATTCGCTTTTATCCAAAGCACAATCTCTCAAAACCTACCCGAAGACGTAATCCCGTTGAGGTGCGAATTGAAAATCGAAGACGTTTGTGATCGCGCGTTTGAATGGTTAAAAAGGTTTTTGGATTGATTATATAATTTCTAAGATTAAAATGCAAAAAACAAATAAGGGAAAACTAAAAACGAAGGCTTAAAGGGTTTAAACTTAAAAACAAGACGGGAACGAAAAAAAATCGCGACTTTAAAAAACTAAGTTATCAAAAATTAAACCCTAAATTAATATTTTTAAGTTTTTCTAATCTATAATAACTTAATTAAAAGAAAAATTAAAGAAAATCCTAAAACGAAAACGTTTAAAGTTGAAAAACGAAGAAAAAGAGAACGGGGTACGAAACCCATTCTTTAAAAATTGAAATTTTGCAAAAACAACCCTACGAGAGCAAATATATTTTTCCTAAGTGCAAAATGATAAAAGAAAATTTTGAAAAAAAGAATTATATTTTTTGACTTTTTTATAATTTTTTATGAATTAAAAACTGTTTTAAAGAAAATAAATTATTAAAAATAGTAAATAGTTTTAGAAAAATCTTAAAAAATTCAAAAAAGTAGCTTGAAAGGAGTAGCATACAAGAAAAATAAGAGCTGAAAAGGAGAGCTTATAAATAAGCCAGAAATAAGCCGAAAAGGCTTATAAGCTAAATGGCCCCAAAAGAGGTTAAAGGAATAAAGAGTGCAAAAGATGTTGGATGAGCTATTGTAGCATGATGGTTAAGAGGGGGTGTGTATGGGATGTTGGTATGAAAGGGGGAGGTCCAGGGTTCGACCCTTGGCCTCTTCCTTTTTGATAATTTTTTTTAAAACTTATAAATTATGAAAAATTAAGCAACTTTAAAAAAGGAAACTTTTTATAACTTAAAAATAAGCAGGAAAATAAGCAAACAAAAGCAGACAGAAAACTTATATTGCTTAAAAGTCTAAAGAGGGCTTAACTGGTGGGCTAATTTAGGGTGAATAAGCACAAGGAAACCAGAAATAAGCTAAAGCATATAGGACACTACACCTAATAAGAAAGAAAAATCAAAATAAGCACAAAAGAAACAGGCAAATAAGCAAAAATAGCAAATAAGCTATAAGCACAAAATTGGCAGACCAAACCGCCTTGGGGCTCTCTTTTTGGCTTAAAAATAAGCTGTTAGAGGGAGTCTCAAATGCTGGGCTTATACTGGCTTAAAGAACAGCTTAATGGTTATCTAAAAAAGCAAATAAAACAAATTTTAAAAAACAAAAAAAGCAGTTAAAAAGGACTGTGAAATAAGATGTTTGCACCAAGGCAAGTTTTTTGGTTTTCTTTGAAAAACAAGTGAGCTATGCACCCTGCAAATAAGCTAGGCAAATAAGCTCCAATTTGAAAATAAGGTTAAAACAGATGAAGTGTACCCTGAAAGGAGCTTATGCTCAAATTTTAAAATTCTAAAAACTATTTTAAACATCTGATAAATTGAAAGTTAAAAGGGTGTTTTTAGACTAAAAAAAACACTTGTAAAAACTTAGACAAACTTAAGAACAACAAAAGTAAACTTAATGAAAAACAACCTACTGCATTTAGACTCAAAAAGTAACACAAAAACAAGACTCAAAAGAAAATTTTACCAACTAAATCCAATAAGCCCTTATGACACTGTATCATTCAAATTCAAATTAAACAAAAACCCAATCCTATTTTCAATTTTATAGATCTCCCTTCAATCCAAATATTTTTCATCTAATTTACAGATCAATTTCATCTATTTTAAACCAATCGGTGCTTATTATTATGAGAAGTTTTAGATCAAAGGAAGATGATGTATCTAAGATTTCTACGTCGATTTTTGTTACAAATTTTCTAGAATCGTTTACCGCCAAAGATCTTTTCCATTCATGCAAGGTATATGGTCATGTTGTGGACAGTTTCATTCCTTTGAAGAGGTCCAGAGAAGGTACAAGATTTGGTTTTGTTCGGTTTATCAATGTCTTTAATGTGGAGAGGTTGGTCAGTAATTTGTGTACGATTTGGGTGGGCCGTATTAAACTTCATGCTAATATTGCGAGATTTAATAGGGCTCCTGCAAATGGGAATCCTAAGAGTGGTAAGCCTGAACATGTTAAAAAGGATGGTGGGAATAACAGGAATGGGGCCTTTACTCCTAGAAAGGGTGTTGCCTCCATGGAGAACGGTAAATCGTTTGTTGATGTGTTATCAGGCAAGAATAGGTCTGAATCTATGGAGAGTGAATCTTCTACAGAGATCGTGTTAGATGATGATTGTCTTTATTCCAAAGATTTATCCAAGTCCTTATTTGGCAGGGTGAAAGAAGTGGCCTCATTATCTAATCTCAAAAAAGCGCTTATTAATGAAGGTTTCGATGATTTGACAATTCGCTACATGGGAGAGTTATGGATTATACTTGAGTTTGAATCAGTTAAGTCTAAAGACTTATTTAGAGATAATACTGGGGCAGTTTCATAGTTCTCGGTGTTGAGGCAAACGTCTAACGATTTTATGCCTGAAGGTAGAATCGTGTGGGTAAAAGTTAAAGGTATCCCTTTTAAAGTTTGGTCGGGGAATACTTTTAATAGGATTGCCGCCAAGTGGGGAGAACTTTTGGGGACTTTGACGTTCGAAGAAGATTTGTATTTCCACCTCAAGAGTTGTGTTCTACAGAAACTTCGTTCGAATATATATGAGAGTTTTCAAAATAGTATACCGGGGTAAAGGTGTGTTGGATTTCATGCTAAAAGAGTTCCAAGATGGAATTTGAGTTTTGGATGATTCGAGATGATGTAAAGCCAGTCAGAAGAGGGAATTAACGATCCATGAAATGTAGGTCATGATATAGGAATAGTTGTGGGGAGGATAATGATGTGAATGAGGTGGCCGAGACACTGTTCGACGAATCTTCTGGTGAGAAGAAAAATCATTCAGAGGATCCATTCGGCTTTTACTAATAAAAATAAAGATGATATGTATGTTAATGGAACTAAAGACGATCAAAGTATTAAATACCCACCGGGGTTCACACCGATAGCTGAAAATAGAGAATTTAATTTAAGCAAGGAGATAGTTAAGGAGTACCAATGTGGAGAATTTACAACAGGGGGATGATGTTGAGATTCTGGATGAACAGAAAGATATTCATGATGTGAAAGGCTCTAATACTCAGGATTCAGTGTCTGATTATTCAGGAAAATTCAAAAGATCTGCAGCTCCAAAAATAGGAGGTTCTATTTTATGCTTATTGGAGGAATTAGTTAAGGTGGGTCATACTTTTAGGAGTATACATGGAAGGGTGGTATGAATAATAGACCGAGGTTAATTGGTTCACGGTGCGGATGGGGTTTTTTTGATTGAATTATTATCATTGATTATTCAAGGCTAGCCCGCAAAAGGCCAAAAAAGTTTGGGTCAAGGGTTGTTGTGTCAAGAATATAGTTAAATTTTTTGCTCTTCAAGAAACAAAGGTGGGGAGAATTGATTTACTTAGTGTGAAATTATGTTGGGGTAATTTATGCTTTGATCATGTTCATAGTGATTCCGTAGGAAACTCGGGAGGGATCTTTTGTGTGTGGGATCCGAATTCCTTTTGTAAAAACAACGTAACTATTTCCGACTACTTTGTCATTATTCGGGGTGTATGGTTAAAGACTAATGTTAATCTCCTTATTGTTGTCGTGTATGCTCCTCAGGATTCGAGTGATAAACGCTTCGCTTTGGGATTACCGTAACTCATGTTTCTAGGTAGTGGTGGTGAGTAGTAATGGAGGGTGATTTCAATGAGTGAGGTTAAAATCGAAAGTTTGGTTCGGTTTTTAATGTTCGTGGGGCGAATGTGTTTAATTCATTTATTGCTAATGCGGGCCTTGTTGAGGTTCCTCTAGGAGGAAGTGCTTTTACATGGAGCCATAAATCAGCTACTAAGATGAGCAAAATTGATAGGTTCCTTATCTCGGATGGTCCTGATATTACTTGCCCTAAAGATTCATGCTATTACATTGGAGACGATTAGTTATCGGGATCATGTCCCATCTATTTTTGTCGAGTCTACATATGATTACGGGCCGATTCCTTTTCGTTTCTATCATCACTGGTTGGCATTGGACGGGTTTGATAATTTTGTGATCGATATTTTGAGGAATACTCTTGGTGATAAGTCTAATGATATGCGAAATTTGATGTATAAATTGAAATTTCTCAAAGTTAATAGAAACAGTACAAAGGCCGAGATCACTAGGCTTATAGGGGAGCTAGCGAAATTAGACGAGGTCATTGATAATGGTAACGCTATGGATGACATTGTTCATAGAAGACTGGAGGTCCTGAATTCGATTCAAAATCTTAATCAAATCCAGGCAACGGAAGTGGCTCAGAAGGCCAAAATCAAATGGTCCGTGGAAGGAGACGAAAATGTTCGATTTCTTCATGGGATGATTAACAAGAAGCGTAGTCAACAGAATATTCGGGGCGGGATGATTTTTTCACGGCCGTTTAGAGTTAAAAAATAGTTTTTTCAGCATTTCCGAGATAGATTTGACGAGCCTAAAGATGACCGAGTTCGTATAGATATGTGTTTTTTGAGATCCTTATCGAACGAACAAAAGGATGACTTGGAACGTATGGTGTCTATGGAGGAGGTGAAGAGGGCGGTGTGGGACTGTGGGACGGACAAGTCCCCCGGCCCGGATGAATTCTCGTTTGGTTTTTATCGTCACTTTTGGCCAACGATTGATAATGAGGTATTTGAGGCATTTAAATATTTTTTTTTTTTTAAATATAAATATTTATTTTTTTTTATTAATTATTTTTTTTATCTAATATTTTTTTTCATCCATAATAACTTCCCAATTGGCTGTATTCGACGGTTTATTGCATTGATTCCCAAAATCCTGGATTGCAAACATGGTGAAAGTTTTTGGCTATTAGTTAATTGGTAAGTATATATAAGATTGTCGCTAAATTCCGCGCGAATCGCATCGGTAGGTTTTAGATGGACATTGTGATTGATAAGTGCAATCTGTTTCATTGCAGAGGAGACAATCTGGGATGGCCCGCTCATCCTTAATGAGGTTATTTGCATTGGTGTAAAACTTATGAAGAATACAAGCGTTATTCTTTAAGTGGATTTTGAGAAGCGTATGATACGGTTCGTGGATTTTTTGGACGATGTCTTATATAAGTTCGGATTTGGTAACAAGTGGCGGTTGTGGATTCAAAGCTGCTTACGATCATCTCGTAGTTCCATTATTGTAAACGGTAACCCAACGGAGGAATTTCAATTTTTTAAAGGTCTCAAGCAAGGTGATCCGCTATCTCCTTTCCAATTTATTCTTATTATGGAAAGTCTACATCTCTCATTTCAATGAGTGGTCGATGCGGGTATGTATACGGGAATCAAGCTATGTTCTTCGTTAATATTATATCTATTTATTCTATGGGATGATGTGATGTTTGTTGGGCATGGGTGCGAATCACAAATATTAATACTCTTGTTCATGCATTGGAATGCTTTCATAGAGCTTCGGGTTTAAAGATTAATATGAGTAAAAGCAAGATTCTAGGAATTCATGTGGAGGACGTGAAGGTTAAGCAAGCGGCCTCTAAGCTCGGATATCTTATCCTTAATACTCCTTTTTCTTACTTAGGTACGAAAGTCGCAGGTTCTATGTCGCGGGTTCATGCTTGGGATGAGGTAGTTGAGAAAGTGACGTCCCGTTTATCGAGATGGAAAATGAAAACTTTATCTATTGGTGGTAGATTGACTCTCCTTAAGTCGGTTTTAGGATCTATGCCTATATTTCATATGTCGATATTCAAAGTTCCTGTTGTGTTCTTCAAAGACTTGAATCTATTCGGAGTCGTTTCTTCAAAGGTCATGATCTTGGAAGTAATAAAGCTTCGTGGGTTAAGTGGAGTCTTGTATTGACGTCGAAAGAAAAAGGCGAGTCTTGGAGTTCCAGTTTGTACGCTTTGTAATAGGGGCATTTGTATAAATGGCGGTGTGAAATTCTGCCTCAGGAAAACAACAAAAAAAATAAACTCTTTATGGGCGAGAGTCATAAAGGTGATTCATGGTGTGGAAGGGAAAGTGGGTAAGGCCATTAATTCTGGAAGCTTCGTCTTGCTGGACTAGTATAGTGCGGGAAGTTGAAGTTTTGAAACAACAAGGGGTTAATTTCTTCGAGTATTTACAGCTTAATATGGGTAATGGGAATAGACTACCTTTTCTGGGAGGATAGAGATGGATGGAAGGTTGTGTCAAAGACATTTGCCCACGTTTATACGTTTTAGAGACTAATAAAAAGGTGTTGGTGGGTGATAAATTAAAGGATTTCAGGTTGGACAGTTCGTTTCGTCGGAAAGCTAGGGGTGGCATCGAGCAAGTTCAATATGAAGAGTTGTCCGACATGGTTAATTCGATTTCTCTTACTCCGAAGAATGACAGGTACGTATGGTCTCTATCTAATTCAGGAGACTTTTCTGTGGCCTCTTTTCGAAAGGTGATTGATGAGAATAGATACCCGGGAGGTAGGTCTAGAACTCGTTGGGTGAAGTATGTGCCCATTAAGGTGAACGTGACTGCCTGGAAGATCAAGATGGATGCACTTCCTACGAGACTTAATATTTCTCGTCGCGGTATGGATATTCAATCCTTGTCATGTCCTATATGTGACTGCGGGGTTGAATCCTCTAGTCACTTGTTCTTTCAATGTAACTTGGTAAGGCAGGTGGTTCGTAAGATTTCTTCTTGGTGGAATATAGATTACGTGGATGTTAATTCATACGAGGAATGGTTAATTTGGTTGATCTCGCTGCGGCTTACGGCTAAGCTTAAGGTGGTGCTCGAAGGAGTTTTTTATGTGTTATGGTGGTCGATCTGGTCCTTTCGCAATAAGTTGCTGTTCGAGTCTAAAAATCCATCCAAGGCGGTTATCTTTGATAATGTCGTTTCTTGTTCTTATTATTGGTGTAAGTTTAGGTGTAAAGCCTCGTTCAGTTGGACCGAATGGCTCAAAAATCCTTATCTTGTGACGTTGTAATTCTAGCGTCTTGCTAGTTTTGTGTTTTAATAAATCTGCTGTTCCAAAAAAAAGCCCTTATGACACTGTTGTCACCACAGTGTCAAAGAGCTAAATAGGAAAAAGCTTAAAATAACTTAAAGACCCTTTAAACTTGGAAAAACTAATTAAGGACAGCTTAAAAAAGGTTGTGCAAGTTATCAAAATGACCCAAATGGATTTTAACAAGATTTGACCCACTTTTAACCACTAACCCAAACACCCCTTTAACTTTTAAACTTCAATATTTAAACTGATTTTTAAAGGTTTAAGCTGAGTTTTTGAAAAACAGATATTAAACAAGTAAAGATAAGCAAAAATTAATAATCAAAACTCAAGAATAAGCACTCAAATAAGCAAATGGAAATAAGCTGTATCAAAAGGCAAATTTGGCAGTTTAACTTAAAAACTTAAAATAAAAGACAAGTAAGCACAAATTAAGACAAAAAGCATAATAGCACATAAATAAGCAAGACGAATAGTAAATAAGCAACCAATAAGCAAATGAATAGTGATAATAAGCAAAAATTCAAAATATGGAAAAAGGAAGCTTACAAGAGGTCCAAGCTTTTTGGCAATGATATTAAGCTCTCAAAGCTTAAAAACAAACCTATATGCTTACCATAAGCTCTAAACCAATGACCATCCCTTATAAACTATGCTCCAAATGATTTCTTCTTCTCTTTTTTTTATTATCTTTTTTTAGATTTTTATCTTTTTTGACAGAAAATGAAATGAGCTTATATAAAGGCTTTTAATGACTCAAAAACTTTTATAAAACCTTAAGAACAATATTTAAAACACAATAAACTTAAATGACAAATATTTAAAGGAAAACACTAAAATGCATAAAAGAAAATGACAAGTATTTAAAAGACTAAAATTTAAATGACAATTATATTAACAATGCAGTATTAAAAGAGGTACAAATTTAGGTTACAAGTTTTTTGCCTTGAACAAAATTCAACAAAGACTAGAATGGCTAAACTAGCTACTATTTATACAAAAACCCTAAACCTTGAGTCTTCATATGTTGTGTTTGTTGTGTTTTCTTTGTGAGAGAGTTCCCAAGTCATTATTAGCCATTGGATTGCCTTTGTGCCCAAGTTCTTTGATCATACCCATTGATCTTGTTGTATGTTTCTTCTGCCCAATAAGGTTGTGTGGGATTGCCAGTGTGTCATGGGGTGGGATGTGATGGGAAAGAGATGGGTTTGGAGTATAGTGAACAGTAACTAAGGTTGGGGGGGGGGGGATAGGGATACATGAACAGTGCCCTTTGGCGGGAATGGGTTCATATGTCTATTTGATTGTGAGCAGGGAATAAGTTTGCTGGACTGGCAAGAGTGGCCCTCCAACTTGTATATTACTATTGCAAGGGCAGTCCTTGTGTAGATATAAGTTTTGAGGGATTTGCAAGATCAACCCCTAAAGTTGTATATGGGTATTACACCCCTAGTCCATTAGGTAACGGGGTTAATCTGTTAAAGGGTTTTGGGTTAACAACAGTTAAGGTAATATTGGGCTTATACTTAGCAGTTTGAGCCATATGAATTAAAAGGGTTAAAAGGGTATTGGGCTGTGTATATAAACAAGGAGTTGGGCCTTTGGTCTTCAATATAACCCTTAATGGGCTGCCCCGACCCATTAGATGGGTAAGGGTGGCCCATTAAGAATTACTTCGGTTACGGCTTCGGGTTTGACCTTTGACTTTTGTTGACTTTTTGGCTTTAACTTGACTTTGGCTTTGATTTGACTTTGGCTTTGATTTGACTTTGTCTTTTCACGCTTTTTCATTCCGTGCTTGATTTTGTCCGTTTTTGCTTGATTTTTCGTCCTTTTCTCGGATATCCGTTTCCTGCACAATATAAATGAAAACATACAAATACAATGTATTTTTGGTACGTTTTTGGTCATTTAAGTCCGGTTTAAATGGAAAACGGTATGTGTAATTAAACACATATCGAAATCCCCCATACTAAACTATTGCGTGTCTTCACGCAATGCTACAAGTAAGCACTTAGAAAACTAAGACCCTCAATCCCCCTCGACTAATAACCTCGAAAAGTAGCTAAGTGTCCATCAAGGGGAAGTTAAGACTCATAAGTTTTGAAAAGCCCTGTTTTTACCATTATTAAATACACACTTATTCCTACACATATTTTTGTTCTTTTCATTTTTTTCTCATTTTTTGTGTACTTTTCATATTAACCAACTAACTAACATATTTGACTTTCGTTATTTTATAAAATTTTAGGGATCATAAAACAAGATGCATTTCGATCCGAGAATGCCCCAAAAAGGATAAATTCATCGTCCCCGACTTTTCACTTATTCCAAACCAAGCTTAAAACGAAATCACTGCTAAATGTGAGTTAAGATGCTAACACTACTCGTATTTGCAACTTGTAAACTTTTCACTCTCGACAATTATTATATTTAGGTAAATGTGCCATTTCGAATTTCAACCATGGATCAACGTTTTGCAAAAATTCCATGCTTCACGTTCCACCAGAGAATAATGAGTTTGAAAGCGAAATCATCCCATGTAGCGACTTTCGTCTCGGCACATCCCAACCTTGCGGCTAAGTGACCAGGCTTTTGACACCTCACAGAGACTAGTATCGGGACTCACGGACCTTCGGTTTCAAAGATTCTTAGGTTTTCCGTATATACATAGCTTATTTAGAAAAACTTAAAATAAAATAGTCTTAGTTCAAAAGCATATTTAAATTTAAGAAAAATATATTTTCTCTATATTTATTAAATCACGTTCACTATACATAATACAATTATTCATTCTTATGGAAATCCTCGACCTTTTAGAAGGCTACAACATCGATTGTGAGCCGGCAAGATGCAACAAACTTTTATCAGTCTCGAATTATTATTCTTACTATGGGCTTTCTTTAGAAGGCTGCAACATCGGTTGTGAGCCGGCAAAATGCAGCAAACTTTTATCAGCCCACAATTTATAATTATTACTCATTTTTTTTCATTCATTTTTTTAACATATAATTCCATGATATAGAGAAAATTTCGTTTTAGCAAATCTAAGTATAAATTTGAACTAAAATTATTGATATATACTATGCTTCAAAAATTGTTGATTTAAGTTTAATTTTCAAAAATAGCACGTATTATTAGTCTGGTTAGAAGCTTATGGGAGAAAAAGCCACAAATTACACACACGAGCTCTTAAGATTTTCAAATAATCCTTGTTTAGCATCCAAATCATATTTAACTCTATCATTTTTCGTTCTTCGCAATCTGCGAACACTTAGTCTAAAAGTTAAGGAACAAGCTAGAGCCCAACACGCTCGATCGAGTCAAAATTTACTCTTATTCTACCCAGCGGGAAAGTTAAAATTGTGACAAAACACTTCTTTTGTTTTTGAAAATTTTTAATTTTTTTCATTTTTTTGGTATTTTTTAAAAATTTTGGTGGTATAAACGGGCTTACGCGAAAACAACGACTGCAGGCACTATCAAATCGAAGATCCCCCCATACTAGACTAAACATTGTCCTCAATGTTTTAAGAAGGGTCTCTACATAAATCCCAAGCCGTTTATTAAGTATGCTTAAAGATAAACGTTAGTCGATAAGATTTGGATATTGGATTCCCAAAATGAAGCTGAGGATGTGAAGCTCTTGTGATCGAAGGACAAAAACCGCAAGCACGAGAGGCTTCAAAAATCTGGGACATCCTGGACATTACAACACAAAACACAAAACACGGAAAAGGAAAAAGGCGAGCCTCATCACATAACAAAAAACACTTATTCATTACTACTATACTACTACTACTACTACTACTATGATAATAATACTAGGATAAGCATGGGTTTCCACCCACAAAGCGCTTGTTTTAGGACATTTAGCTTGACCCAATCCCCCCATACTTGAGCTTGTCAAGGGGGATAAAAGTGGAGACACGGAACATCCAAGACTCGGATGTCCTCTTGGTGAGAGCAAGGAAAAATCTCCATCAGGCTTTCAAGAATTTTGGTGACTTTGAAAGCTTTAGGGCTCCGATGAGATAGTTCCAAGAGAAGAGAGGTATGAACTTTTTTAGAAGTGAGAATCCCGAGGTTGAAGACTTTTTCCTCATTTCCGGATGAAAACGAGAGTAAAGCTCCTAGCCGGAGAACTTCTTTATGGAAAGGAAGTTCATAAAGAGGAGGATTAGGATCCTCAAGAATTAAAGAAGCATTAGTGGCCTTCTTTACATTCTTTTCCAGTGTTGCAAAGTTGGTGACTTCAAAGAGGTTCTCATGAATGAGTATACCCGGATTAAATACCTTGTCCTCATTGTTGGTTAAAGACAAAGCATCAACCTTGGAAAAATCCTCATAGAAAACCGAGTCACACTCGGGAAAAGGAAGGAAATCACTTGATTCAGGAAGATCAAGTTCATCAATCAAGAGTTTAGACCCTTTGATTTTCTCTTCCTTAAAGTCAAATGGATCATCATAATCATCCCATAATGGTAGGGATGAGTAATCAAGAGCATGTTCATTGGTGAACATCTCAGAAATGGTATCATCAAGATTGTCATCAAGAGAATTTTCATCAACCAAATCTTCGAGAATAGAATCCATATCCTTGATAGGATCATGGTTAAGCAAATACTCAATATCTCGAAGATCGGATTTGGCATCAAAGGGAAGATCATCATTTCTTGGTGGAAATGTGATATGAGCGAGTTCATCAGCGAACTCTTCAAGAAAATTGTTGCTAGTCTCAGAAATGTGGAGACTAAGTGAAGAAGAGGTGGTACTGCCACTTAAAGAATTATGAAAAGGAGGGAGAAGAGATGAAGGATTACTATTTCCTAGGGGAAATGAATCACTTGCGAGATAAGCTTCGAATTCTTCCCAAATTAAATCACTTTCTTCGAGGGAGATAAGTGTGGGGGAAGAAGAAGACTTGGTCTCGGGTTCTGAAATTGGAATGGGATTGCCACTCAATTGATTATCATGATACAGAGGGAGATCTTTGGTCTTATCAAGATTTAGCAAGTTCTTGATAATGTCTTCCTCCGGATCAAAGATATCATCATTAACTTTCGGTGAAGTTAAATTGGTATGAAAAGTGAGAGAAGAAGTGGAATTGCCACTTAGATGATTTGTTGCAAACAAATCTTTACGATATTCCTCATGTGAAACATTGTAGACATCAATCATGTTGATTGATTCTTGATAAGGTTCGTTTGAATAGCTTGAAGTGTCATTTCTCATGTTCAAGGTTAGTCTTTCATTACCGTCACGGAGAATCATTTCTTCTCCATGAACGTCAATCAAAGCACGAGCGGTCCGTAAGAAAGGTCTTCCCAAGATGAGGGAGACACGTGGATCGCTCTCATAATCAACAATGACAAAATCAGCTAGGAATGTGAACTTTCCAACCAGAACAAAGACATCTCTTGCAATTCCTTTCAGAGTGTAAATATCACGGTTAGCAAGTTCAAGAGTCATTTGGGTAGAAATAAGCTCGGGTAATCCTAACTATTTCCATACCGAGAGTGGCATCAATTTTATGCTAGCACCTAGATCGGCTAGGGCTTTACACTTGAGCTCACTAAAACCACACAAAATGAGAAATTTCCCAGGGTCACCTAGCTTTTCGGGAAGCTTCTTTAGGATAACCGCTGAGCAATTTTCATTGAGGGGTGTGTTTGCCAATTCAATAAGTTTCTCCTTGTTGGAAAGGAGAGACTTAAGCATCTTTTGGTACTTAGGAATTAGAATCAAAGCATCGGCAAGAGAGATATTGATGTGAAGTTGTTTAAACATTTGCCAAAATTTGTGTATTTGGACTTCATCTTTTTCTTTTTGCTTTTCTTGATTCATTCTTGACGGATAAGGAATATGAGGATAACGAGGATCCCTTTGGTGAATCACAAAGTTTCTTTGAGAAGGAGGTTTAGCTTTTTGGACTTGAGGAGGTGGGACCTTAATGGTATACTCACCATGTTCCGGGTCCGTTAAAGTCTCCTCTACACGTTCATCCTCCTCCGGATTTATGAATGGAGGAGGCATAGGAATGGTAGGTCCATCAAGAACAAGACCACTTCGAGTGGTAATGGCTTTTAATTCACCCTTCGGGTTAGCAACAGTGTTGCTAGGGAGAGATCCCGTACCCGAAGTAGAAGCGGTGTTCATTTGAAAGAAACCAGCCATCATGTTCTTAAGTTCGTTAGTTTGATTTGACATTGAAGCTTGAATTGAAGATTGCATTTCATTCCTTAACTCATTTTTCACATTATTAATTTGAGCTTGCATGGCTTTCATATTAACATCATTCATTTTCTTAATTTTCTCCAATTCACTTAAAGGAACACTTTGATTTTGTTGAATTGGAGCTTGATAAGTTGGATTTTGATTGAAATTGTTTCCTCGGTTATATCCTTGAGGTTGGCTAAAACGGTTTTGATTATTTTGCCCGTTTGGTTGAACAAAACCCAGTGGTCTTGTTTGATTAACCACACATGGAGTACGATAACCGGCATTACCCTGATTGTAGTTACCTGCGGCTGCTGCAACGTATCCTTGAATATTATCCCGATATTCTAGGAAAGTGTTGCCATCGGCGGCGAGACACTGATAATAAGGATGAGGACCACCGCAAGTAACACAAATCTCATCAACAGCTTTTACAGAAGCTGGAGGTGGGGTAGCTTGAAATTGTTTAAGAATAGCCGTCATGGCGGTAGTCACATCACTCGTTTGCTGATTTACTGCACGAGTAAGCTTGGCTATATCGGAGGAAGAAGAATTACCATCACTTGATTTCACTTGAGAAACAATTGATTTGTTTCGTGAATTGCGGACCTTGGATTTGTTTTCGATAATTGTCACACATCTTGAGTACTTCTTTCCAAGAGATTGCCACCGGTGGCAGAATTCAAGGAATCTTGGTCGGTCGGGTTCAAGGCATTGTAGAAAGTATCAAGTTGGTGCAATTCGGTGAAACCATGATGAGGACAAGCACGAAGGAGATCTTTGTATCGGTCCCACGCCTCATGAAACGATTCATCAAACTTTTGTTGAAAATTAGAAATTTCATTTCGAAGGTTTGTCGTTCTTGAGGGAGGGAAAAATTCATTAATGAATTTGGACACGAGATCATCCCAAGTGGTAATAGAACGGGGGGGTTCTTTTTCAAGCCACCGGCGGGCTGCCCCCGCAAGAGAGAAAGGAAAAAGCATAAGCTTAATCGCATGATTCGGCACATCCTTGTATTTGATTGTGGAAGTTATTTTGTTGAACCAACGGATGTGGTCATGAGGATTGTCTTTCTCAAGTCCGAAAAATTGGTCCGAAGTCATCATATTAATGAGACTATGCTTGAGCTCGAAATGCTCAGCAAGAATTGGTGGAACCACGATTGCCTCCGCATAACCCTCGGTGGGTGCACGGAGCAATTCCGCCATAGTACGTTGATCGACCATCGTAACTACGGGTGATTCTTCAAGAGCGAATGGTTCGACTCTTTGATTTGAATGTCTACGGTTACGACATTTTGGATTTGAAGTGGTTGAATTAGAAGGAGAATTACCAACGAGATTAGAAGAAGAACGAGTGCGCATGCACTAAAAAGATTAAAAGAAAAATATTTTTGGTTTTTTTTTCAATTTATTTCACAATTTATTTTAATGGACAAAACGAGATTGAATAACTTAAACCAATAATCGACAAGCTTCACGGTAGCTCTTTAAAAGAAAAACGCACAAAGGAGCGGAGGAGTAGGAAAGCGCGAAGCTATTAAAAACCTTTCTCCTTTAGGGTCGTAGTTCCTCGGAACAACCCTCCTTATACCCCTCTTAGAGTTTGTTAAACTTTTAAAGGTGAGCCGTACGTCGCTAGTGACACAAAGGCAAGTTTTGAATCTTTTGTTCGGGAACTTATTATGATAATGCTCAAGATGCAAGCATTATATTGATGATGATTTTTATTTCTTGATTAAGGACAATTTTTTATGTTTTTGATTTTTCTTGATTTTTTTTATCTTATACTAATACTAATAAAAGAAAATAAAAAATATTTTTGGGTTTTTTATATTTTTAATAAAGAAAATATTCACAAACGGGAATAATAACTTCACAAGGGAAGGGTCTTCAAAAACTAATCTTCAAACGAAAACGAAAATCGATTACACCTCCCCGGCAGCGGCGCCAAAAATTGGTATAGTTATTTTCACCCTTTTAATTATATAAATATAATAAATATATAAATAATAAGGCTAAAGTATTCCGAGAGGCTTTTAAAAAATTCGCTTTTATCCAAAGCACAATCTCTCAAAACCTACCCGAAGTCGTAATCCCGTTGAGGTGCAAATTGAAAATCGAAGACGTTTGTGATCGCGCGTTTGAATGGTTAAAAAGGTTTTTGGATTGATTATCTAATTTCTAAGATTAAAATGCAAAAAACGAATAAGGGAAAACTAAAAACGAAGGCTTAAAGGGTTTAAACTTAAAAACAAGACGGGAACGGAAAAAAAACGTGACTTTAAAAAACTAAGTTATCAAAAATTAAACCCTAAATTAATTTTTTTTTAAGTTTTTCTAATCTAAAATAACTTAATTAAAAGAAAAATTAAAGAAAATCCTAAAACGAAAACGTTTAAAGTTGAAAAACGAAGAAAAAGAGAATGGGGTACGAAACCCGTTCTTTAAAAATTGAAATTTTGCAAAAACAACCCTACGAGAGCAAATCTATTTTCCTAAGTGAAAAATGATAAAAGAAAATTTTGAAAAAAAGAATTATATTTTTTGACTTTTTTATAATTTTTTATGAATTAAAAACTGTTTTAAAGAAAATAAATGATTAAAAATAGTAAATAGTTTTAGAAAAATCTCAAAAAATTCAGAAAAGTAGCTTGAAAGGAGTAGCATACAAGAAAAATAAGAGCTAAAAAGGAGGGCTTATAAATAAGCCAAAAATAAGCCGAAAAGGCTTATAAGCTAAATGTCCCAAAAAGAGGTTAAAGGAATAAAGAGTGCAAAAGATGTTGGATGAGCTATTGTAGCATGATGGTTAAGAGGGGGTGTGTATGGGACGTTGGTATGAAAGGGGGAGGTCCAGGGTTCGACCTTTGGCCTCTTCCTTTTTGATAATTTTTTTTTAAAAGTTATAAATTATGAAAAATTAATTAACATTAAAAAAGGAAACTTTTTTATAACTTAAAAATAAGCAGGAAAATAAGCAAACAAAAGCAGACAGAAACCTTATATTGCTTAAAAGTCTAAAGAGGGCTTAAATGGTGGGCTAATTTAGGGTGAAAAAGCATAAGGAAACCAGAAATAAGCTAAAGCATATAGGACACTACAACTAATAAGCAAGAAAAAGCAAAATAAGCACAAAAGAAACAGGCAAATAAGCAAAAATAACAAATAAGCTATAAGCACAAAATTGGCAGAGCAAACCGCCCTGGGCTCTCTTTTCGGCTTAAAAATAAGCTGTTAGAGGGAGTCTCAAATGCTGGGCTTATACTGGCTTAAAGAACAACTTAATGGTTATCTAAAAAAGCAAATAAAACAAATTTTGAAAAACAAAAAAAACAGTTAAAAAGGACTATGAAATAAGTTGTTTGCACCAGGGCAAGTTTTTTGGTTTTCTTTGAAAAACAAGAGAGCTATGCACCCTGCAAATAAGCTCCAATTTGAAAATAAGGTTAAAACAGATGAAGTGTATCCTGAAAGGAGCTTATGCTCAAATTTTCAAAATCTAAAAACTATTTTAAACATCTGATAAATTGAAAAGTAAAAGGGTGTTTTAGACTAAAAAAACACTTGTAAAAACTTGTACAAACTTACGAACAACAAAAGTAAACTTAATGAAAAACAACCTACTGCATTTAGACTAAAAAAGTAACACAAAAACAAGACTCAAAAGAAAATTTTACCAACTAAATCCAATAAGCCCTTATGACACTGTTGTCACCACAGTGTCAAAGAGCTAAATAGGAAAAAGCTTAAAATAAGCAAGATAGCACATAAATAAGCAAAACAAACAGTAAATAAGCAACCAATAAGCAAATGAATAGTGATAATAAGCAAAAATTCAAAATATGGAAAAAGAAGCTGTAACACCCCCATTTTTACATATAGCAG
>BQNB010040515.1:0-47350 GCA_026074375.1 Tanacetum coccineum
ACGCTACTAAGAATATACTCAATTTGAGTGTTATCAAATCCCCCCACACTTAAGTTTCGAGCAGGTAAAAGAAAATTTTATTGCCCTCAAGCAAATATAAGAAAAGAAATCTAGAAAGAAAACACCTAAATGGAATTTTTTTTTTGAAAATATCAATATACTTTTGTTTTTTTTATAAATGAGCGCAAAAGGCGCAAACACCCCTCCACACTTAAGGGTTTGCTTGTCCTCAAGCAAAATAAATAAAAATAATAAGCTTCACAAAATAAAACTGGAATTATGAAAAATATTTTTGGATTTTTAATATGTGAAAACAGAGATGTTTGACAATACTAATGATTCTCAAGCTATAATAACCTGACTAAGCACTTCACGAGTAAGGAAAAGTATAATTCATTCAAACACTCGTATGTGATGTAATAAAGGGTAAAAGGGAAATCATACTCAATTGCTCAGACATGATTAATTTCATACCATAGGCTTGTACAAGAAACAAAACTAAACCGACATGGCGTAAGCACCAGGTATAAACATCAAAAGAGGACTTTTATTCGGGTTGTAACGATAGGCTAGGGGTTAATAATGTGTGGATAAGGCATGGGAAATATATACTGGAAATGGTTTTATAATATACATGTCGATAAGTCCAAGAAACTCATATTTCTAGTTACGACAATCCACAAACACGTGAGGTTATCGAACCTCTCATCAATATATCTGGCACATATCATAATATAACAATACGTTGCAAATGCCAAAAATAATCTATCTCTTATTCATCACTTTTTCTTTCTCTCTCCCTCTCTCTTTTTTTCTTCTTTTTTGTTTAAATTTTTTTTCATAACTAACAATTCCCCGACACTTAATATAAGCGTACACCACAAAAAATACAAAACACGAAGTTTCAAACCTTCGACTTCGTTGAAATAGTACAACCCTCATAATAAAGTGCGAACAAACTATAAGCAAGAATCAACCAATCATACCTAGCAACTAGCAACCAACTGAAACGCCCCTTTCCATACTCAAAATTTGACCCAAAATCAAAACTTTGCGAAAACGCTTGACCGGGAATAACCTTGTGTCATTCCTTATTATAATTTTTAAAATACATTAAAATTATACCCTTGAATGTTTTATTATCACAAACTAGAATTCATAAGCTTTCCAACGATATAAGGAACTCGTTCTAACTCTGTACGGATCAAAAGTTACGTCGAAAACAATTTTCCAAAAACATCAGCCCCCCAGCCAGCCGAGCGGCTGGAGCTTCGCTGGTGGCTAGCCGGGCGGCTAGAAGGCACATATGGGTGGCTCCCTACTCCCTAAAACAAACCAAACTAATTTTTGACACTTTGACACGAAAAACTAACTTCCCGAACACGATATAGGATGAAACTTTCCAGAATTCTTTTAAAATACACAATACAACTTTATCCTAAACATTTATGGTCTAATTGACCCAAAACATATAGTTTACAGGATTTACCAAACACCTCGTTTTGACCCCTTTACATTTACCATTGACCCATTTCCATCCTTGCACATACAAAACCAATATAAAAGACATTGACACATGACTTTAACATTTACAAACCATTAAGACACTTTAGGGGTTCAACGTTGATTGAGCTCGGCATCTACTACCATATTCCTACGCATAACCAATACCTTCAACCCGTGCCCAAATCCTAAGCCTTCACCAAGGCCTTACCTTCATTGCTTTGAACCTACAAAACATTAAACATCTAAACCGTAAGCACGAGGCTTAGTAAGTAAACGGTAATAACATGGCATTATACATCATTCAATCACATAATCATCATTATCATTCATCATTAGAACATAAGACTACATTCATCAAATTATCACATCACACATTAAAACATTATTTCATAACATACAAATCACCACATACCTTAAATAGGACAAACTAGACTTAACCTCAACCTTGACTAGCTTTACCAAATTGGCCACTAATCTATTCTTAGTCTGAGCTTTCTAACCAAGGCTTCCTAAACTTGCATTACTTCATCCACATAACACATTTATGATGAATTCAATCTAATAGCACATCATAACCGATTTACTTACCTTGCATCACTAAATCCACATAACATCCTTTTTTGTGTATAGAAAAGATTGTCGATTTTTAAGTTTCCTAAATGTTTTTATGTTTTAAACCGAAACCGAAAACAAGCGAACCAAATTAAATATTTGGTTTTCGTTTCTGTTATGGTTTTGACAATCTAAACGAAAAACCGAATTTATACAAATATATATCTTTTATATATTTATATAAAAAAAGATATTAAATAGTATAAATATAACATTTTTAACCCAAAATTTATATTTTTATGCTAAAAATCTATATAAAAAAATGAATAAATAAATAACATTATGTAATTCGAGTTATCTGATTCAGGTTTTCGATTCGATTTAATTCAATTTGAATTCAATTCAATCATAAAAAAAACCGAATTAACAAAACCAAATAAAACAAGAACTCAAAGAGGCCCAATAGGTTTTAGGATAGGCCCAATCCGTAACCTAGGGTACAACTTTATAGATAACTATAGATATATAGGGCGCAATAAATAAATAAAATATCTCTCACAATAACGAACATTCGTTGGTTAAATTAAATCAACGCTCTCTCTCATCGCTCCATTCTTTTCAACCTCCTCTTTTTGCTGCTGCTGGTATGAACATCAATCACTAATTATTATCACTTCCTTCAATTCATATAAATCTAGATAGATAGATCTGTTGCACTTATTCGATCCGATATTCATATAATTACGATCTGATTAATTCTGTGTTTATGTTGGTATATACTTAATTTTAGATTGGTGATGATTGCTTATTGGTTGAAAAAGTTGTTTATATTAGTAAGTTAGTTGATATGTAGGTTAAGTAATCGTACGCGAAAACACGTTGATATTATAAGTGGATTAGCTCTGTATACGGTGTGGAAGTGTATAGGTGATTACGATTTAGATTATGGAAGGATGATACGTGCGCGCTAATGGTTAGTGAAAACACGTTGATTAGTAAGTTAGTTGAGATGGTGGATGAGGTAATTAAATAGTGTGTAGGTAGGTAATTAGGAATTAAGATGTGGTGGATCATGGTGACAATTTTTTTAAGCGTTTAGGATATAAAGCTTGTTTGGCAATGGGGATTTAGCTTTTGGGTGGATTGTGGCTAAGCGTTTAATATAATACGTGTATAATTTCAGCTACAAATATGTTACGGTTTAGCTAACTAATCATAGGTTTGCCAAACATATTAACTAATAAAACAAGTGTTTTAGTGTTTTGCTTTTTGTTATTTTACATTTTATATTTCCACACTTGTAAAACGAATGGCTATCTAGTTTTGCCACATCAAGACACATTGATAGGTTTGTTGATCAAATATTAAGGAATTGTTTGTTAATTTGTGTTTTAAGCGTGTCTTATTTTTTGATGATATTAGAAAATTAGTTGACTATAGTGAGGAACTGTGTAGGTAAATAGAAATTAAGATGTAAAAGTGATATGTGCTTTGGTTTGATTTAAGGCAAATGGCATAAAAGTTTTTTAAATTAGGTTCTATTTTCTTATTTCAGGTATCCAACTTATTTTATGTTCAAGATTTGGGACATTGTGAATTTTTATATGAGTTCTAAATGTTGAACTGTTAACTTGCCACAAGTATTGTGACATTCACTTATCATGCATACTTATAATGAGAATTAGGTCAAAACTATGGCTCAAATTGGTTACTATTGAGCCCTAAAATTGAAAATTGAAAAAAACCAATCTGACCCTAATTTTGACTTGATTCTCCGTAAATAAGTGTGTAAACAAGTTGCGTAATAGTAGATGTGACAAGTTTTTTTTTTTTTTTTTTTAAGAACGGCAATTAACTATCTCACAATATAATTACAACAAATCATCTCACATGTCCTAAGCATGTCTTGAACCTGCAACCATTTGGTTGGGGAGCTTCTCACACAACAAGGGATACCATTGGGACACAAGCCCTTTGGTAGTAGATGTGACAAGTTGATGGCTAAATTTTTTTATCTTAACAAAAAAATTTACATTGACCTTATTTTTGAACATATAAAGGGGTTTGATACCTTTAATTGGGATAAAAGAAGTTGGATACTTTATTGGAAACTGGACCTGACTTGATTACCTTGTTATGCCGTTTACCCTTTAAGTAATCCAACATAAAGTGTGTATCAACTTTTAAAAATGTTAGTTTTATTCATTTGCTGGATGGGTATTTATAGTTACATACTTTGCATATACCTGTTTCAAAGAGTGAGGCCGTGAGGGTAACCTTAGGTTTTGACAACAATGGTGATTTTTTTGATAATTTTGATGGTTGTTTTGCGAAGAAGTCCATGGATGATGGCTATAAGATTAGTTTACTCATACACATGTTTTTTTAATACACAAGAGTAGCAATGCCACAAATTATTCAGTGTTATCAGATAATACTGGTGATTAGTTACCTTCTTGAGTGGGTACAATATTAATTATTTCGTGTTCTATGGTTTATTTTCTATCTTTATGCAACAAAGTCTTTAGTAATGTGCTTGCTTATATGTTTGATATGCTGAGTGGTTGTGTCCGTCTTAGCTCTAAGCAGAATAAGCTCTCTGATGCTTTACATACTGTTTGTTTTGCTGTTAATCACCTAATATTCTCTTCACTTCGTCAATGCAGTCCTAAACATGTCAGATGAGGTGGAGTACCGCTGTTTTATTGGTGGCCTGTCATGGTCAACAACTGATGGAGCTCTGAAAGACGCCTTTTCAAAGTTTGGCCATCTTCTTGATGCAAAGGTAAACCAGATTGAAGTTTTTCTGAAAGTTTGGACTTCGGATATAGACGAAACAAATTTGTGTGCATATGAGCATGTGTAGTTGTGATTGTTTATCACTTGTTTAGATTAAAAAAATCACTTTGCGGGTCCTCTCTCGAGCACATTTTATCTTATACTAGCCGTGTACCTAAATTTACTTGCAAGTAAATTTCGTTCGATGTTCAATTCACTTTGCGGCAGCGGGTACCCGTGTAACTAAATTTACTTGCAAGTAAATTTTGTTCGATGTTCAATTTTTCGGGCGAGCAATTGCACACCTTGAGTATTCTTTACGGAAATTGAAAATTTTCAGTTGAAGCAACTTTAAGAAATAGTAATAGAGGGATGATGTTATTTAAAAATTAAGTAAAAAACATAGTGAATTAGGAAACTATATGTCACTGTTGTAATATTAAGTAAAACATTGAATGGCGATTCTGCTGTGTATTTCAATAATTAATCAGGGGTTTTTTAGTAATTTAAGTGTACTGAAAATTTCAACAATAAAATTTTAACAATGTGCTTCGTGCTTTATATGTAGTATAGATATAGATAACATTGCATACTTTTAGCTTGTTTGAATTTAAAGTTAATATTTTTCTGGATGTTTTTTTGGCTAACATCTTTATTGTTATTGCTCAGGTTGTTTTGGACAAGGAATCTGGGCGTTCACGAGGATTTGGTTTTGTCACTTTTGAAGATAAGCATGCAATGGCAGATGCTATTGAAACCATGAATGGAGTGGATTTGGATGGGAGAAACATCACAGTAGACAAGGCTCAGCCTCAAGGCGGTGGAGGTAGAGGCAGGGATTATGATGGTGGTCGTGACCGTGAGCGTGACCAGGATCGTGGTCGTGATCGTGGGCGTGACCGCGATTATGGTGGTGGTGGTGGTGGCCGTGGCCGTGGTAGCGGAGGTGGTGGGGACTGCTTTAAGTGTGGTAAGCCTGGACATTTTGCTAGGGAATGTCCAAGTGAAGGCGATAGAGGGGGCAGGTATGGTGGTAGAGATGATCGTTATGGCGGGGGACGTGGTAGTGGTGGTGGTCGATTTGGTCCTGATAGGAACGGAGATCGTAATAGTGGACGCAGCAGGGATAGTGGTGGTGATCGCTACGGCCGTGACCGTTCTGGACCATATGAACGCCGTTCAGGAGGAGGAGGATTCCGATGATGGATAATGTGACCGTCTGAGCTCTGGTAAGATATACACAATAATTTTACTACTAAATGTGGGAATCGGGCAGGCTTGCTAAGTGGTCTAAATGGGTTCTGGTAGATGAAGGCAATTTGATGGTATGGCTTAGATTTGGTTGACCATTGAGTTATAAAAAACAGTAGTGTGTCAAAATGTTGCAGTTACACAAATTGTTTTGTTTAATAATTTTGGAAAAAATTAGGAGCTCTTATCCTTAAAAATACACTTGGGTGTCCTGTTATTTTTTTTTCTTCCTGATTTTACCCGCTTGACCTATAAAGAGAGTGCTAATGGAGCTATGTTCTCAATTTGCAGATCTTGACTTGAAGGCGGTGCCGGATATCGAGGATGCAAATGGATGGGTTTTTCTTTCTGCAGATGTCGTTTTACTTCGTATGTGCGTATTTGGCTCTCATGTAGTAATCAAACATTGAAAGTTTCACAACTTAGCACCTGGCTACTTTGTTGGATTGGTTCCGTGGAGTATTATGCTTGTTATGATTGTCCTTATTGCTGCTGGTTCTCGTTTGCTACTTTTTTGCCTAAGTGATTACAACTTCTATTACTTCTGCTGATGCACGATGAGTTTCCCTCTATGCACTTGCACCCAAGCTTTTTGTGGTTTGGGAGGCATCTATGTGGACCATCTATGAGCACTGATAACTAGTCTTTTCGTTACCAACAAAATTCATTTTTGGGTCCTTGATTTTGATTCGATTCTATGGCAGATGTTCTTGGAAGCGGGTAACCTTTCACAATTGCATTAACTGAACCTTCTTTATGCCAGTTTCAGTCATGTTATTAACATATTTAACCCTTTTGGCAGGCTGTTTGGCTATTTATAAGGGTACATGATTTGTTTGGTTGTGTTTAAACATGATAAATTCCCGAAAGCCTTTTTGAGCACCAAGCAGCTTACCTGCAAGTGAAAAAAAATGATGAGTCAGTGTTTTATCGTTATAAAGCCACTGTGATGGAAGATATATGTTGTTCATGGCATGGGGATTTGTTTGGGGAAGAAGTTACTTGTTTATCTTCTTTGTGATGTCCTATGTGGTCCTCTAGTTTTGGTTTTTATACCTTTTCCAGCTCATAGCCCATGTTCTCTCTGAGAGGTTCTGCCCTTGAAAGGCTTGAATTGCATTTTGGATGCTGGTGCGCTTCGAGTCATGTTATGGAAGAACTATGGTACTTTTGAGTGCCTGCATTTTCTGTTCCTTGGCTTCTATCCTTCGTTTCGTGCTTGTCCTACTGCGGCCAAAGCGGCATGTTGTGTCTTCCATTCGGCTGTTAACGTGCTATTTCCACAATTCACTGGTTAAGGAAAAATTCAGCTTAGCCGTATAGCTTGCATGTTTAGGGTGATATTCTTATTTTTCATTTAAGAATCATGTTTTTGCATGTTTAAGGCGAAGTTAGATTATGTTAATGTTAGTTAGTGTCTATATGTTAATGTTAGGTTAGTCAGTGTTGATGTTTGTTAGTGTCTGCGGGAAAACCTATTTTAATGCACATATATATGTTTTTTGGTTTTAGTGTTACTGCTACTATACATGATACACATTCTTTTACATTGTTGTTTCCCTGTTCCGATTTTTATAGAATAACGCATGTTTATGTTGTCCCTGTGAAATAATGTGACGCGATAGGCGGCTAGATTCCCTTTGTTTGACCCGTTTCTTGTTTCGCGCTTTCATATTTTATCTTTTGTGGCCTTTCATCACTTTTTTTTTAACAGAGATTTCATTTCACTCCTCACAAATGGAGGTAAATTGAACAGAACAAGTTACATCGAACATAATGGGCAAAATCAAAACCGATTTGCCAAACAAAATACACAAGGTAACAAGTTGAGCCAAAACAAAACATACACCATAATGGTTGTGAGCAAACAACGGCATACAGGTGGGTGGAAATCACCAAGTGAGCTCTGTATACACACCATATGAGGTGTACTTAGAACAAAAGTACAGAACTGAATTCTTCAGAATTGGGAGTTTGATATTTGAGATAGCAGTTGTTTGAGGAATCACCTGTTGTTGTTGTTTAGGTGCAGCACAAGTGTCTGATGCATTTTCATGGTTTGATTCTTCATCATCACTGAGATGTTGTGAGAACTCATCATTAGCAGATTGAGACATTTTGTAAAGAATCGTAGGAGAGTGTAGTTTGTGGTTCTAGTGATTCTTCTTTCTTAGAGTCCCTCTACAGGCTCTGATACCACTTGTAGGTCCTTGGTTTAGGATCTATACAGCCTTTGTAAGACGATAGCTAATTTGAATAAATCCAAATCAACTATGAGAGACACTGACTATGAAAATCAAGTGTTAATGCGGAATCTTAACACAAGAATTAAGAAGAAACAATAATACTAATTTGCTATTAAGCTCTAATGCTTCTATTGATATTTCAATCACGTACATAACATTGTGCCTTAGGGTTCCTTTTATACACCAAGGAAACCCTAATGGGCTTTACAAACGTGTGAAAAGATAATACATATCTTTTCCTAAGATATCTCCTAAGATATCTCTAAGATAACTATTACTATTCTGTTACATAAAAAAAACTTAACTAGAACAGACTTAACTAAATATGACCAGTACTAACTCTAGTACTACTACTCTACCAGTACTAACTTTAGTACTGCCAAACTTAACTTAGTACTGCCAGTATTAACTTAGTACTGCCAGAACTAACTATTACTACCAGACTTAACTGTTATACTACCAGTATTAAGTCTTTTACAATCTATTTCCCAACATAAAGTTTTTTCACAAATATAATGGTGGAGCCTACTGAGAAAACCGGTTTATTTTATTTTTATAAGAGAACTTTACCAATAAAGTTTATATAAACTTTAGAGGATCTCAATTATTTTGATAAATTATTTTACTAATGTTGTACACAATACAAGATTTTGGCACGTTTGTACTAGGTCAAGTGGGTGTGTTTGGTTGAAGCTTTGGAGGTATTATTGAGTAAGGAATGATTAGGCTAATCATTAATGATGGTTGGTTTTTTATAATGTAATAAGCCATTATCTACTAGGGTACTACTATGAGAAAATTCCTGTTTTAGACTACCGTATAATCCTTTTGGCGCCATTTGGTCAACCTTGACCTCATATTCCCATTATGGTCATACTTTACCGCTCTACCTATTTAGATGATCGACACGTGTCCAATAAAGTATACTTTTTATTGGCCCACTACTTTATAGAAGATTACCGAAATACTTAACCACTCTTTTGTTTGTTTGTCCACGTCGGATGCTCTACCGCTCTACCGGCGGTTGCTCTACCCACTTAAGGCATTGTGCCAAATCTAAACTTTTTTCCAAAAGATTTCATCGTAATTCGTGTCAATCATTTTACCAAAACACATAGTTAATCTTCTTTTCTCTCTCTTCACACACACTCACAATCATACACAGTTTCCTCGGTCGATCCAAATAACTATTCCGATCAAAAATACCATCATTCCAATCGTTCTTTCAGGCGCTCACTATATCTTCGTCAATCGTTTATACTATCATTCCAATTGTTCTTATCATGGCTGAAAGACAATATGCAAGTTTTTATGGCTGAAAGACAATTGTTCATGCTATATTATTCAATGATTATTGATTTTCTGGCAAATTTTTTGTGAGATATAAAAGTTATTTTCCCTAAAGCGTTCTTCAAAGGTTTTAATCCCCAATTTTCTGGCTTAGGTAGACCAAAGTTTATGGCAATCAGAAAATTATTCATACTATTATTATGTAATTATTGTTTTTGTTTCAAATTATTTGTGAGATTTAAAATTTGTTTTCCTTGAAACGCCCTTCAAAGGATTTGATCATCAATTTTCTGGCTTAGCGAGTTTAAAGTAGTGTAAAAGTGCAGATATGTCATATGTTTTGGTTTTGAAGTGGTTTATGACAGGTAGGATCATGTCTCGAAACTGAACTTTAGATGTGATGAAGGAAGTCACATTACATGATCACCGTGTGATTTCCAAGTTTACCTGATTTGAATAGGCAGTATATGTAACAACCCGAGTTTTTGGCTGACGTTTTTCCATAGCCGCGATTTATTTTCTATGTTGGATTTGGAACAATCACCTTTCGTTTTTAGCGATTTGATGAAAATCGTTGTTTTTGGCTATGTCGCAAGCCGTGCTTAGGATTTTATCCGTTTAAGCGATTTAAAATTTTTAATATCTGATATTTATGCTTCGAAAGCTAATTATTTTATTTTTAGTATTTTACGACCTTTTCTCGCGTTTTAGCCGAAACCGCGTCGAAAGTTTTGTTTCTACATGATTTAACAATTTTATTAAAGGTTTTTGACTAAATTAAATTTGACGAAAGAAAAATATTTACGAAATTATAAACCCGAGCCATTTTGTCCCGCTTGAAGCTAAAACAAACACCCTTGTATAATTTTTTTTTATTTTTTTATTTCTTTGTAAGCTATGAAAGTTTAGGGACCAAAAGTGTCAAAATCCTAAAGTACCCACCTTATATAAACACAAAAACACACACATTTCTCATTTATATAACAAGAAAATCATCTCTTTCCCCTCTCCCTCTCTTTGCGTCCGACGAACCACACCAACACCAAAAACCATCGTCGGGCCACATGCAACACTATCCGAATATAAAATCTTCATCTCTACACTAATCTAAACATATCCACACAAAAAAGTTTCAACATGCATTGAGTATTTTTTCAAGATTTTGATTTAAGCTAGTTCTTGGATTTTTAATTAAAAATCAAGCTGGGTTAAATTGGATCTAAGCATTTTGAAAGATTTGGGTTGTTAAAAAGATTAAGAAATGGTCGTTTCGGATTGTTGTTGGTTTCGACTAGGATCAAAACAAAGGATGAAGTTCGTGTTTGATTTAGATCTCGTTCATACTTGTTGTTGTAAGTATTCTTGAACTATTTTTGATAATACATTTATAAGATTTGGTATATTTGAAGTTGCATGTTATGGATCCACATATGAATGGGTTAGATTTAGCGATTGGTGAAGTTTGGATGAGTGGGTTTGATTTAGATGACAGAGATAGGTTAGCTAGGAGTATTCTTGATGTCGTTGCGATGAGAAAATGGTGATTCAATGGGTTTATAATTAGGCATTTTCGAGCCATAAGTTGGGCCCAGATTTCGAGGGCCGAGAAAATATTAAAACTGATTTTTGATTTAGGAATATGATAGAGTTCGTCCTAATGAACGTTTCGGTAGGTGGATTGTTCCGTAACTCTTAAAAACGAAGATTTTACGGTCAAATGAAGTTTATAAAAACTTATATTAAAGTTTCAGCTTTTTTATAAAAATTAAATTTGTGCAGAAAATAAAACGCCCGTTTTGAGCACTTTCGAGCCCGTTTAGGCCATCCGGCGAAACACGAAAGTTGTCTGGAACGACGTTTCTCTTTTACGATGTTAATTTTAGAGTCTAACGAGTTAAAATGAATAAATTGGACCAAACCAAAGATTTGAAAATAAAAGTATTTTCTATTAGTGTTACAGAATAATTAAAAGGGGCAAATGATCATTTTCTCGTCCGTTTCGGCCTTTCGTCCGAAACTGAAATGTTGTTCAAATAATGTTGTACGGTTCCGACAGAAAAAGCTAAGGATAAGGATAGCTTAAAACGGGTCAAGACCAAAGTCAACGACTAGGGAAATTATATATAAAAAGTCAAAGTAAAAGTTAAACGAGGAGTTAAAAGTGGCGATTAGTCGTGTAAGATTGTAGGGTTATGTATCAATAATAATAAATATTATTTTGGGTTATCCACTATTTTTAAGTACCTCGGTCGTTATCTAAATTTGGAAAGTTATAAATAAAAATCTCTATATATATATATATATATATATATATTTATATATATTATATATATTTAATATATATATTATATTTATATACATATACACACACACACACACACACACACACGAAGTGTAACGTAGGGATTGTAAATTGTAAATAGTTAGGCATGGTGTATGGAGATTGATAATAGAAGGAATTATTTTGGTATTAATACAACGGGACTTTCTTAAAAAACGGTAAACTTTTCCAAATAATAGTAACTTTCTAAAATAGAAAATTTTCGAAAATAGTAAGTTTTCAAAAGAGTAAAGAAACATAGTTAAGAAGGAAATCGTGGATTCTAATCATTTCATAGATAGGATTAAGGGCGTCGGTGTGGATCCCATAGCATGTTACTTTATATATATATATATATATATGTTGCGGCGATCGCATGAGTCGATGATACTTTACTATTTCTCTAATTGCGCGACATGATTCTAGGTCGTGGTTGAGCCATTTGTTTGTTGATATTCCGTGATTGTGCATTGTTGGTCTCTGTCTTCAAAATCAAGGTGAGTTCATAGCCTCGCATTTAAATCTTTTAAATATTTTAAAACCCGTGAGGGAGATACATGCTTGTTTTGAAAATCGAACGCCAGTGGTTATGATATGTGAATGTGGTTTCATTGCTATGAGTTATGTCCCTAGCTGTGGCCGTTAACTTATCTTTCAGGGTAAGACGCTTGGTACAAATAATAGATCTATTGGAGTGACGTCTTGTCCGGGGTTTAAATCCTGAATTGAATAGCGAACACCCTGTAACGGACATTTTGTATTGAGTCAGGGGTGGCGGCATACCACCCTGTCATGATTTATCGCCGGTGGTGTGATAATGGGTAAAGTGTTGGTAATGGGCTCTAGCATGTTTATGACTTGTGTGTTGTACAAGTTATGTGATGAATTATACTTGTGTTCAAAAGGTTTTATTATAAACTATAAGGACGTACTCAACATTATTGTTGACGTTTTTAGCATGTTTATCTCAGGTTATTTGCTTTCTTGGATGGGAACAAGGTGCATATATCAAGATTTAAGGCTCGGTGAAATATCACATTCGATAAAACCATTTTTGGCTTCGAGTCGTATTATGACTCAATGGATTTTGCTTTAAATTGTTTTGGGGACCTGTACAACTCTGATAAATTAAATAGAATGTGAAACAACATTTTGAAATGTATTTTAAAACGTCTTAATAAAAGCCGTTTTCTATGACTTATGCGTTTGGACTATGAAGTAGCACCCAAAGTGGTATTCCGCTGCGTTGTGATTTTTGAGGGTGTTACAATATAGATCTAGGGCAATGCACCTAGTGGATGATCTCCTTCATCTAAGTAGGTTATCTCTGTTTTATGTTTAGTTCTTTATTCCCCTTGTTTCATGAATGATTGACTTAACAGTAATGTATGAAACTAAGTTAGGAGTTTCTTAGGTTTGAATATGTTCATTGTTAAGAGTTGACACATATCATAATTAGCCGAAATGGTGATACCTTTTATTTAGACGCAATTTTAATTTTATATTTATTGTTAACATTTATATTTGACAATTACTTTTGATTTTTTTAGGTTCATGATGCTAAGGTAAGTATTAGATCTAAATTACACATTCTACAAACCATTCGATCGAAGTTGAGTTGGAAGGGAGATCGTCTTGGTATGTTTAGCCAGATTGTTTTTGGACCATGGTTAAACATACAAACTACCCTACATGATAATCATTTGTTGAATTGTTTACTTCAACACCAAAGGTTCGTTCATAATCCATCTCCCAACCAGCCATTTATTTTTGATATTGATGGTCGTACCTTAGAATTTGGTAGGGAGGATTTCTGTTTGATTACTGGTTTTCGGTTTGGCAAAGTGAATTTAGACCCCAAAGAGGAAGATCATTCTGAATTTCATAATCGTGTTTTCCCAAAGATTGCTAACTTAAAGGGTGAACATCTCTTAGAGCTTATTAAGAAAGATGTTGAGTTTAATCAATTGGATGATGAGGATGTTGTATGTGTTTGTTTGCTGCTGGCATTAGATTTTGTTTTTATGGGTCAGGAGCTTAAACATGTAATTACAAACCCCATTATAAATTTAGTAGATGATTTTTATAAATGGGATACATTTCCATGGGGAGAATATATGTGGTCATTCTTTCATAAGAGGGATTATAACGTGGTGGCAACTCGTTGGAAATACCATTTGGTAAAGTTGGCAAGCAATCCAAAATACGAGGCCAACTATGTGTTGTACGATTTTGTTTTTCCATTGAAGGTTAGTTTCTTTCATATTCATGTTCTTTCATTATGTTTTTCCATTGAACTTTGTTTTGTTAGTAGTGTATAAGTTTAGAAAACCTTTGACTTGTTTCGCTTAATTTGAATTATACGTATACTATGAAAATGTATGCTTTGAGAGTAAGTTATATGAAAATGATGGAATGTATAAAACATCATGTAAGGTGATTGATGGGTTGATGTAGACTGAACCAATGTGTGTGACTTGTGTATAGATATAGATAGGATGTTTGCAATGTTTGATACAAATATCATCCAGCAGGTATTTAACGGTTCATGATAAAAGGGGACTTAAATGGCAATACGGTAACTTAGGCAATAATGTAATCAGGAAATAGCATACAGTTTTGAAAACACTTGTGTCCAAAGAAATCAAGCATGTAATCTCCCCCGTATTTAATAAAGCAAGTAGTAGAAAAAGGGGCTACGAACTCACCTCGAGTGAATGGTAATCAACAAGTATTCACAATAGAAAATGCGTCACGAAGGAATCCGAAGGCAACCTAATCCAATATAGGTCGTATAAGTACTAAACACTTTGATTATTTATAGGTCGTATAGCTCATCATACTATCGTTCGGGCTATCATAATTAAGAGGTCATGTAGTGACGTATGAGGAGCTAGGACACTTTAAATCGTAAATCCAACAACTCGTCGATACGCCACCCCGAAGAGGCCTCATTATGAAACTCCCTAGTAATATAGTACTTTGCTTAACTAAAACCACATATGATTCTATATAGCTATATCACCATCTAATCGTTTTGGTAAAATTGTGTTTAACAAGTTAAAACGTTTATAATTACCGTTGTAGTAAAACTGGCGTAACTTTCGCGTTTTAAGCCCGATTTTAACGTTTCTTATGCCCACGCTTTCGTATTAGGACGAGTTATCATAATTTGACATTTTCATAATTTGGACCTACTGGTGAACATTGTATTTTACTGTTCAAACCAGTTATAATGTTATTTTTATAGTTTTAGTTATCGTAAAACCCGTAAACGTCGTATTTTATTCGTTATAGCTCCATTTTTAGCGATTCTTTCGAGTACTTTCTTGTTATTGAAAGTCCTATCTATTTATGAGGTTTACAAAAATAAAAGTTTCTGTCATGAATAGTAACTTTTATAAAAATAGTTTTATAAAAGTATATATTTAACGTAAACTTGAAATCGTCGTATCTTTTTCGTTATAAATCGGTTTTTCGAGTTTCTTATCTTTATAAAAATATAAAATGAAGGCTTTATTTTTCGAATTAAAACAGCAACTTTTGAATATTTTTAGAAAAATATGTTTAAAACTAGTTTTTATAACTTTTTAGTTTAACCACTTTGTTACTAGTCCATTATAACACTTATTATCACATGTCTTACATCCTTAGGGTCTCTAGTCCATGATTTATTCAACCACATAACACATGAATAGGTGTACAAAATTATAATCACAAGCAGAAATATGTTTTACATGTTTAAAAGTAACCTAATGGTGATTTCACTACATAGAACTTATATACACATAAAATGATAAATGTAAAGACATAAAGGGTTTTAGATAACCTTAGTGAGATGTATGATGATAACCAACAAAATCTAAACCCTTGTTTAGATGAAAAACCAAAGCTTGCAACACCAAGAAAATCCTAGGTTTCAAGAAACCCTAATCTTGCAATAACTTGATTAAACCTTGCAATTGCTTAACCAACCCTTCAAAACATCTTAGGTTATCATAGGAATGATGTGTAAACACTTAGAAATATTGAAAATAAAAATTGTATGGATGGTTTAGGGTGTTCTTTTTGAGCCGTGGGTATTGAAGCAAAAAAAAGGAAGAGAGAAAGTGAAGTTTCACCTAAGAAAATGAAGAGTGTGTGTGTTATATCTCTAGCTAAGGCCTTTTATACTTCCTTGACTAGTCAAATAGACATAAGGAGGGTCTTAAGGAAATCCATGGTCTTGGTCTTTGGTCAAAACTTGGAGACTAAGGGTTGTTGGTTCCCTAAATGAGACATAATCTCATGAAAATAAGGAGTGGTGTTTTTAAACTAGATATTTTTGTATCCATCTCTATATATCCGGTTATACATGCATATGTATGATATATTTTTGTGATTTTTGAGTATTGGGTATAAAAGTGGGTATTTGTTGAAGCGTAGAAATATTTTTGTGGTTCCGGGAATGCCTAAACTTAATTTATCGCGAAACGTAACCAATTTACGTAACCAATAAAAATAAAACATAATAAGTAAATTATTACTTTAGTAAAAATAATATATTGCTTTATTGACGAAAACTTTAATTCGTTTGGTGCCCGTTTACGTTGATTGGTGATTCTTAGTTTACGTGATTTAACGTAATAATTAAAATTAAAAGCAAACGCGTACGAGAAAAAAAATAGTGAATTAAATGACGTCGTTCATTGATCAAAAATACGAATTGTTACAGTCCTTCCCCGTTAAATGAGCCTTGTCCTCAAGGCTCAAGTTGCGACACTCTCGATTAACTTAACTATAACATTAAAAGCGTACGCGTACAAAACAAAAAATAAATAGTGAATTTAATAGCAATCGTACATTGATCACAAATACGGATTGTTACAAATGGTTCTTAGCTTATTGCTTAGTGCTTATTTACATAAGATCTATGCTTATCTGTCCTTAGTATTTGATAAGTTCATCATCTGTTTTCAATAATCAAAGCTTATTCAGATCTGTTTTAGCATAAAAATGAATTCTCAAATCTTAAAGGGGTGTTTGGGTTGAGGGCTTAAAATGGTAGAATAAGGTTTCAAGCTGTTTTTGGTTTTCAAGTTAGTTTTCTCAAGCTCTAATTAATTCTAGGTATTAGTTTTTATAAGCTTAAAAGTAGTTTTGTTGAGTTTTTTTACACACACACACTGTCAAATCTCAAGTGTGCTACTTCAAAAGTGTACTCAATTGTTTGATTTTTAGATTCATAAAAGTATGCTTAAGGTGTATTGTTTTTGTGTTCAAATAAGTTTCATATGGATCAATATTCATCTGTTTTTGGGTTATGTATTTTAAAAAAAAAAACACACTTTTGAATGCATTGGATTCTAAAACGTCACTAGGAGTGTTTTGTTTTGTTTCTTAAAAGCCATAAGTATGCAGATCATTTGAGGTCTTAAAACAACTTAATATAGGTAAGTCTTTGTTGCATTTAGCTTGTTATAGTGTAGATATAATCTGTTTTAAGTTTTCATTTAGTGAAAATCAATTTTGAGACTTAAAATTAAGTTGCAATTAGTCATTTCATTTCAAAAAGCCAAAAATAAAAGTAGTAGACTGTCATTTTTAGTTGCCTTTTTCTAGCTTATTTCTTTATCTAGATTGCTCAAATCCTATTTATTTGTGTTCTTTGAGTCTAATTCTAAATCTGTTTTTAGCTATTAGCTTTTTCTTAGTGCTTATTTGTTAAAATTCTTAGCTTAAAATTTAGTCAAAGTCTGTTTTTGTGTCAACTGTCTTTAAGCTTTTAACTGTTTTTCAACTTATTGTATTTGCTTATTTCTATTCAATAGTGCTTATTAGGTATAGGGCAGGTTTTGTTTCTAGCTTATTGGTCTTCTTTTAGCTTATTCGTCTTCTTAGAACTTATCATGTCCAAACAGTTTTAACCAAAGCATAAGGTCTTAGTTTTTCAAACTGCCATTTTAATAAGTCTTTTTCCTAGCTTATAAATAAGTTCTGGCTTAAGTCCTTTTATTAATTTTGCTTATTTTTGCTTATTTTTGCTTGTTCTTCAGTTGTTTCAAAGAAAAAAAATGTTTTTACAAAAAGGAAGGTCACAGGACTCGAACCCGTGACCTCCCCCTCAACACACCAACGCCTTAACCAACTGCCCTTGGGACTTTTTCAGTTATTCATTTGTTTTATTTAATTCATATATGCATGTTAGTTTTAGCTTATAGTGGCTTATTGAATTTTCAACACTTATTAGCTTAAGCTTTTGAACCATTGTTGCTTTGTAAACCTTAGGAATTCCATCTAGTATTTTTATAAATTTTCTCAAATTTTTAGAAACAAGTTTAGTATTTTTAATCTATTTTTTAGTGTTATTTAATTTTAAAAATAGTTTTAATTAATTTAAAATTCCAAAAAAATAATTTCTGTTTTTCAAAAATACGTTATAGTTTAAGAAATTTACATTTTGAGATTTTAGAGTTTTAATTTGTCTTATTTGGTTAATTAGTTTGTTTTAATTGTTTTTAAATGTCGTTAAAAAATTTAAATTGCCTTAATTCCTAGTTTAGCATGTCTTTATGTACTTTCCCTTTGCGTTTTTAGATTTAGAATCCAAAATCCAAAATATTGAATATTCAACCACGCGATCACGAACCGAAACAAGGTTTTCAATTCACACTTCGTTGGGAAAACGACTCGGGAACGATTTGATCTTTATCCTTTCCTAAGGGTAATTTTCTAATCGATACTTTCTGGAAATATATTTTATTGGTGATTAAGCTTATTACTCTTTCACAAGAGTAGTTTGCCCTAGTTGCTTATAATCTATATATTATATTATATTATATCAACAATCTCTGTAACTGCACGCCACTGAACTTCTTCTTCTCTTACGATTAGGTTAGTTGGAATTGTCGATTTAGAATTTGTTTATTTGAATTTGTTTTGTTTTGGGTATTGAATTTAAATCGAGAATTTGGACCGTAATTCTTATTTATATAAGTGGGTCGTTGAATTATTATCCGTATAACTGATAAAATAAAATATTGGTTGTTACATTTTGAAGTAATAAGATCCAAATGAAATTAAATGAACTTGTCCAATTTTTTTATTAACTTTATAAATTTAATAAACATCCTTGATAATTTATACCTCGTAAACTTATTTTTTTCAAAAAAAAGAAACATTTATAGATTTTACTATAATTATATATTAAATTAATGCATCATATTTGGAGCGTTTGGATTATTAGTGCTCGTTCGTCAAGTTATTTATTAATTTGAATTTGTTTGATACGGATAATAAGTTTGAAGTTGGACCGTAATACTTATTCAATAAGTGGGTCATTAGAATTTGAATTTGGTATTTGGAATTTGAAGGTCGATTTTGGTGTTTGAAGACTTGGTAATAACCGGTTCGTTTGAAATTTATTCGATCGTTTGGAAATTTGTTTTTTTGAAAATTTGGATCTTCGTTCGTCGGGCTTGGGCCTAATCCATCTAATAAATCTCACATCTCACCCCGTTACATAGGCAATCTACTTCCTTAAAAATGTATATTTATGACTAGACTACAAATGACTCGATAACATCAAGTAACTTATTTCTTCTTTCAACCTCGTACTTTGATGTTAGGATTAAGAAAAAGACTCGGTCACCCCATGTATTTTCATGTTTAGCATAGCTCGTAGTTTTATTAAGTTATCGTTTGATTTATGGTGTGGGCCGGGTCTTTACCCACTGTAAGCCCACACCATAGCCCGTTTTATGGGGCATTTTTGTAAGAACTATTTAAACCCTCTCCACACATGGAGAGGGTGTTGAAGAGATCATGTAAACACACACTCTTAAGTGTGTTTTACATATTCCTCCATCCATCTCTCACTAACACTCTTAGTTTAATATTGTGGTGAAATGTTGGGAACCTATAATTGGCATCAGAGCCACGTGTGGATTCGGGTTGATTCTTCGTGTGGTTCAACAAGACACATTTCGTGGGTCAAAAGAAGTCAAAAGACAAAATCAAACTCCGATTTTTTGTGCTAGATGGTGAATGTTTTATGTTATTAAGCAAGATCTAGGCATAAGGTAGCTAATTGTGCAAGAGAAATCAAGCGTTAAAAGTCAAAAGGGTGAATATAAGGAGATTTTTGGTAAAAAAGTCGTATTTTTTCCTATGTTGCGTTTTGACAAACTGTAAAACTTCTTGTGTTGCGTTTTGATTTTCTGCTTGTTGCGTTTTTGATCATTGTTGCGTTTTGAGAAAAAACAATGGTTTCATTTTTGTTCTGCGTTTGATTGCAGGTTGCGTTTTGAAGAAATTTCATTGCGTTTTGACCAAAATTCATTGCGTTTTGACCAAATTTCATTGCGTTTTGACCATTGCGTTTTGACCATTGCGTTTTGACCATTGCGTTTTGACCGTTGCGTTTTGCTTAAATTTCATTGCGTTTTGACCAAATCTCAACCACTGCGTTTTGATAAAGTTCATTGCGTTTTGATTCAAAAGTCACTGCGTTTTGGTTAAAGATAGCATGCGTTTTGTCTAGAAATCTTGTGTGAAGAAAAGGGTTTCAGTAAAACAGCCAAAACTTTGTCCGTAAGTCCGTTTCATGCCCGTGTACCACTCAAATCGAAAGAAAAACCCTGATGGAATACACATTTAACCCACCTTTAGCTGGTTAAGGATTTTTCGAAGCCCAAAACACTCGTTTACTATGATTTATTGACATTTTTCAGTTTTTTGGAATTTGTGTTAGACTTGTTTTTGTTCTAGCTCACGGCCCATCTGTATTTTTAGGCCCGCTTCAGTTTGGTGAGCCTATTTAAACAAACAGCTTTAACCCTAGCCAGAAAATTATCTGTTTTTAGACAATTAAATCATTGGCCGCTGATTCCGATTATTCATTCACGGTTTTCTATTGATTTTGTAAAATCCCGTTAATCTTTTATCGGTTTTAATCATAGACTTGTAAAATCCCGTGAACGTTAATTGCATTTAAAACCACAACATCAATCACATTATCTACTTAAGATCCTTAATTTTATTTCACACATCGAATTTCAATGGAATCTTCTAATTCTAATTCAAAAGAGAGAGAGCTTCAACTGACGCAACGGCTCGCAAAACAAAGGCACTCCATCTGCATGACATGGTTTGAACAACTCGAGACACATCTTCATGATCTCTATCTCCTTAATTCGCCTTATGCTGTTGATGCATTTAAACCAGCATTTCGCTCATTCTTTGGTGAAGAGCATCAGACTTTCAAATTAAAGATGTTTCATAATCTGGATCAGTTAAGGCTACAACTTGAAAGAGAGAATCTTCATGGGGTTAATGCAAAGACTTGTCTTCAAGCACTCAGAACACAGTTCAAGGAATTTCTTGCCTCCAAAGGGGTAAATGCAACGGATCTTCTGATCAAGGTTTGGCAACAAGAACTTCGAAGACTTCAGCCCCCCCCACGCGCTGTGAACCTAGTGCGTACAGACGTGAGTTACTCGAGAACCTGGATACACTTGAAGCGGTCATTCATAGAGTTTGTAATTACATACGTAAATTAACAGCTACATTCACAAGATGTTCAGATCAATCGGTTTCCAAGCATGGATTGACAAGTTTGATTGTATCGAAAAGGTAGTTGGATAGAGTCAGAAAACAACAATGCACTCAGCACATCAGTGAATGAAACTCAGCTACAACAGCACGAGAGTTTGGTCACTGAGAGTACAACATTGGAGGTTAATTTAAACACAGACGTCAAAGCATTGGATGCTGGGTCGGTTATTACAGAAAGCAGCAAGACTAAGTCAGATAAACATGATACAAGTACAATTAAGAATTATATCACCATGATTGGATGCAGATATCAACCGTAAATGACCAAGTCCACTTACTGAGGTACAATGACTCTTCAACATAATGTCCCTTGCGAATGAACAACAGGCATACTGACAATCTGATACCCATATATGAACACATATCTGTTGGTAAGGTTGATAAGCAATACACCCCTGATTCACCAAATATGCGTCAAAGGGAGGAGAGATTGACCAGGATGCTGAACATGATCAAGTAAAAAGTCCTTTGCTTAAGGCTGAGTTTCTCAAAACGAATGATATGGTTGAAAAAGAAGTGTATAATGAACTTTCCAAACATATTTTACAACTTAGAAACACTGTAATTTCAACTTGATATTTCAATTCTAACAAAAGGAAGAAAGTTTTCAAAGTAACAAACCATGTAAGAATCAGGATTCTCCTGAATTTCATGAATTTTTTGAGATAAACGAATTGAAAGCTCAGCTACAAGCCAAAAACTCAACGATCAACAACTTGAAGGAACAAATTAAAAATGTGCATGAGAAAAGTAATGAAGCCAAGGTTAAACATGACATTGATGTAATTGAAACAATTAACATCGAATTAGAACATAAAGTGGCTAAATTACTTAAGGAAAATGAGCATTTAAAACAGACTTACAAAGAACTTTATGATTCTATCAAAAAGACACGAATTCAGACGAAAGATCATAATGACTCACTGATTGCTCAAGTAAATAGTAAGACTGTTGAAAATGCTGATTTAAAGGCTCAGATTCAGGAAAAGGTTTTTGCAAATGCAGCATTAAAAAATGAATTGAGAAAGTTAAACGGAACTAGTGTGGATACTAAGTTTGCAAAACCATCAATCTTGGGAAAACCGGTTTTACAACCACACCGAAACCAATCAGTTGTTAGACAACCGGGTGGGAATGCGTGATAGCGAGTCAGAAGCGACCAAACATCAAAACCACGGTTTGCCCGCCCAAGTGTGAGTGTTAATAACGTTTTACAAAACGGCGGTGCACTCCTAATGATTTGTGCCTAAAAGTTCGAGAATATGTGCTTGCAAAACCTCATCACGTGATTGCACCTGGCTCATCTAGGAATAGTCAAGAAGAATCGTATGGTTCAAATGATATGGCTCATAATCACTATCTAGAGGAGAGCGGTAGAAAAAGATTCACATGAGAAAGAAATAGTAAAATAAAACCTAGTGTGATGCTACTGCCTAGTTCTAGGCAAAACACAACAAATTGAACAAACCGAGCATCCTGAGGAGTACAATCAGGAAAATCGGAGAGGAGTTATTGCATGTGAGGGCGACTGAGTACGGGGGGATGTGGAATGTAGCAAATGGTGTGGTGTCGGCCGTTAGATAGGGGAACACTGCAGAGAATGTCTAGTTCGTGTTTGTTGTAGCTGACTTCAAACACGAGATGTAGTAGGTGGCGTCAACTTGTCATAAATGATAACTTTAATACCCCTCCTGATGAAGTAAGTGCGGACAATATCCAGAATAAGGTGAATTCTCGTGCTAAAGTTCAGTCCCCCAAGATCAGAAACAACAATCCCGTTGAACCAAAGAACCACACTCATAAACCTGGTAGGCGGAAATGGTATAGGACAAAGGTTTTCTCTCAATAAGTCTTCCGCTGTGCATGAGAAACCACACACTCCTAGATTTTAATCAATAAGTGGTGGAAAACCACAGTGTGTGTGTGAGAGGCCTGGGTAGAATTTTCAAGACCGTTAGTCTTAGGTGGATACCTACTGTAGGACAGGTTTTACATAGATAGCACAACCAAAGTTGACAGGTGTGAACGCTCGCAAATGGGATCAATGGGAGGGGATGACATCACAAACCATAAGAATGCAATCAAACTCTTTATGGATGAAGTACAGGTACTTCTAACTCAAGTGCAGGTACATCTTGTCATTGGCCATAAACGAAGAAACGTGACGGAGACGGTGGAGTTTTGGTTACCAAAAAGACTGAACAACTAAAAAACTCATACGTCAGGAGGTTCAAGGAATTCAAACTGATGAACATGCTTCAAATGACACGTGTTGTCAAAACCTTATCAAGCCTCGGTTCTCAGGTCAAAAGATTTTTTGGACAAAACAGTTCAGGCCAAAGTTTGGTTGCCGAAAAGACTGATATCTCATAAACCAGTGGTTCAAGGGATTCAAATCTGATGCACATAAAAAATGACGTTTGATCAAATTGGTTCATGCCTCACTCTTCATCGACAAATGGCGTCTGCTGACATCACTTCAGGCCCCGCTCCTCAAAGAAAAGAAAGGTGTACGCTTCAGTGCGCGTTATCTTTCAAAGAAGAGAAATCTTCTTATTTACGAGCAGTCTTATCAACAACTTCTATAAGTTCTCATGCTCGTTCAGTCAACAAGTGGATCAACGTACATTAGCTTGTATTTTAATTCACTTGTTCAACAAAAATGGCAACAACATATGCAATTTTTGAGGGGGAGAAAAGTGAATATGATGAGATCAATGCGGTTTAATTCGGATAAGATCTCTTGATTATAAGTGTGCTCCCGTCCTCAAATGGTCATATGGTCATTATGGCTCATGTGCACCTCAGTTCAGACCCGGGCCTCCTTCATAATCTTTCTCCGGACACGAGTTCTGAAGAAGAGAAATCTTCTTGTTGTTGACCATTCTTATCAACATGATTCATGCTTTTTCTGACAGCATCAACAAATGCAATTTTTTAGGGGGAGAAGTGTGAATGGACTTCATGTTGATTGATGTGTGAAAAATGGTCATATGACTCCTGGAACAATCAGTTCAGGACTCGTACCACAACCTCCTTCTCCAACACATAATGTTCCACCAACAAAGAATGACTGGGATTCGTTGTTTCTCCTAATGTTTGATGAGTAATTGAATCCTTCACCAAGTGTTGTTCAAGCTGCTCTTGTAGTTGCTGCTCAAGATCCTGTTGCTTCAACCGGTACACCTTCCTCAACGACAATTGATCAAGATGCATCATCAACAAGTACCTCACAAACTACTCAAGAATCATAATCTCAAGTTATTCCTCCTGGTGTTGAAGAAGAGTATCATGATATTGAAATTGCACACATGGAATATGATATGTACTTTGGTCTTCCAATTCTAGAACCTAGTTTTGAAGAATCCTTTTCCCGAATTATTATTCCAACCAACGTGCATTCAGTAAATCAACCACAAGAGCACATTGAAAAATGGACCAAGGATCATCCGCTTGACAAGATTATTGGTGATCCTTCCAGACCGGTATCCACAAGACTCCAACTACAAACCGAAGCCCTGTTCAGCTACTATGATGCTCTCCTCTCTTCAATTGAGCACAAAAGTTATAAAGATGCATTAACCGAATCATGTTGGTTTAATGCCATGAAGAGCTCCATGAGTTCGAACATTTGGTGATTTAGGAGCTAGTACCTCGTCCAGATCAAGTGATGATTATTACCTTGAAGTGGATTTATAAGGTGAAATTAGATGAACTGGGAGGTGTTCTGAAAAACAAGGCAAATCAAGGAGCAAAAGGAAAATGGCGTGGTTGAACTTTACTTCGTCGGCACAGAATATCAGCTGGCAGATATCTTCTCCAAGCCGTTAGGACATGAAAAACTTGAATTTCTCATGTAAAAGGTTGGAATGCAAAGCATGTCTCCGGAAACGCTGAAAATGCTGGCAGACGAATCAGAAGAGTTATGGTGGTATCTCTTCATGTATCCTATGTAAATATATAAAACCAGAAAAACTCAAAAAGATTTTCATTTTTATAAAAACTTTTCAAAATCAAAATACAAAAATATAAAATAGAAAATACCAAAAAGAGTTTTCAAGACATGTCTTCTGTTTATCGGTAACATTTACGGACCTAGAAATGTCATTCAATAATGACACGGGTCTTTAAATGAAGTTCGAGCAGAAGTTCAAACAACTTTTAAAACATGTCTATATGGCTTGCTATTATTTCTGATATGCAACCCGGTTTTCAAAATGAGGAAAGCACGTCGCCAAAAAGACGGTTGTTCCTAACAACGGGTGATTAAGTTCTCCCGGGCATGGATTACTTTATATCCATGCAACTCCGATTTAATGTACGCTTCAGTGCATTATTTCTTGATAAAGAAGAGAAGTCTTCTTTTTAACCAAATAATTTTTCTTCTATGATTCTTCAAAAATTATTTGTGTTAACCATGGTGGAAAAGGTGTTGTCTTTCAAAACTTAATCAGTCATCTAAGTCTCTCATCAGAAAAAGATTTTTAAAAGAATTTTCTATCACTCAAACAATGTCTACAGCTCTTTAAATAGAGAACGGGACATATTGAGGGGTAATGTGCTAAAATTCTTTCAAAACGATCTTTCTGAATAATCAAGAGTAAAAGAAAAATGCTTGACAATAACTGAATCATGATTTAAAGGGGAGGTTAATAATTTTAACTCATTTAGACTTAGATGTTATGTGACTCCAACCTTTAGACTTAGAAATGAAACATATGGCAATTAGTACTTAATTCGTTTAACGTACATCAGAAAGGTTCTAGATGCCATGGTAAAGTTTTATAACCCAACGATTTTTTCTCAAATTATTAGATTTCATAAATCAAGTTTCGGGTTAATCATTGAAAAGTGTTCTAATCAAATCAGAATTAATTTTCGACACTACAAACATATTTTCAAGAAATCTCGATCACTCGAATAAATACAATAGATATTTAAATAGAATACGGGTCTTTGTTCGAGGGGGAGAAAGTGTTTTCAAAGTATCTTCAACATGTCACGGTAATTATATGGAAAAAGTTTTAACTTATCAGACAATAATTTGAGGGGGAGTTTTAACTCCAAGGGCTTCATTTGTCATAAGTTTTAATTTAAGAGCACCTAAATATAAATTCAAAGATAGTGACTTAGGCTTAATAACTACTCTCGATCATATTGCCAACACCTCATAGTTTTAAAATGCTTAGTTTGTTTGGAAATAATTATGTAGTATTTTAGAAAGCCTGATTGAAGATATGTTTCTGATTCGATTAGTATTTCCCCTATCAGTTAATCTCTAAGCTTACTTTCAAAGGAGTAGAATGTATTGTCAAAAGAGGTACACATAGGTTTGATAAGTATGATGATACCTTTAGATTGTCATTATCCTGCAGGAAGAAATGTTTACATCGAGACTAGTTGACTAGGTGTTATCGATTTCGCAATTTAGAGGGAATAATTGTGACATCCAAGACTTAGCTAACCTTGGTGTTTCAATTTATATCATCACTATCTTATAAGAAGAAATACGCTCATCAGGGACTTAATTGACTTTGATGTTATGATTTTGAATTATTTGTGTACTTTGAATATTTGTTGTGTCTTCTCAAAAAAGGATGCTGGTTCGGGGTGAAAGCTAAACAACTTTCATCTGGAATATCTGAGATGACGACAGATTGCTAACATGGACAAACGACTAGCCCCACTCAAGTGTAATATTTCGGTCCCTGTCTCATACATAATCTTGTACATCAATAAGTAGTGTGGTAATCATTTTTTGTATATGTGCAGTTTAATAAATTTTTCATGAGTTTTTACTCGTTAAACTCAAATAATTTATAAACTCATCATAACTGACACTAACAAGTTCCCTCATTAATTGAGGGGGAGCATTTATAGTTCTAATATCGGCTTGTATTTAATCAGACCATATTTTCTCCTAAATTTTCTAACATATTTAAATCAATTGAGATCCTAATCTCAAGATGGTTTTTAAAAAAATTTATTTTTTGATCAGGATAGAATTGATTTAAATATTAAATCTGATAAAAGTGTGATCTATTAAGACTCAAGCAGGTACTCCTCCCTCCATGTGCCAAAACAATTTCGAATATCGATGCACATGTTGAGGGGGAGCAGTTTCATAAATTCAAAACAATCAAGATACAATGGCTTTGATATCTATATCACAAGTACCTTGATTGATTTTCAAATGGTTTTAAGGCGAAGTGAACAGTAACCAAAAGACCGACCTGTATTTACTTTTATTGGAGTTTAAAAGTATGGTATGGTTTAGGTACATGTTCCCACGATCCGCCAAAGCCAAGGGATTCTACCCGGGACAATCCACTAGTTAGTTAGATGTCCCTTAGGTATGATTACAAAAGGAGTTATGTGAGAATAAGGGAATAGTACAGACTGAGATAGAGCTAGTACTGGAATAAACCCAACAAGGTACTGGTAATGAAGTCTTGGTAAGCACTGAAAGGGTTGAAGAATGAAAAAGAAATGTTAAGATAAAGGTAAAAGAAAGCACCCTCCTAAACATTAGCAAAAAACCGGTACTACATATGCTGTTAGCAATCACATGTGTGATTTGCTGACATTGAAAGACAAGTATCATGGACCCATGATACGCTCACAACCCTCCCTAGCACTCAAGAATCCCCCAAAGGATCTTGTTTCATTTCTCACGAGATCAACACATTTCTATTCGTCTCTCTCACTCCGAGCTAATGAAATTAAAAAGTGGCAGTCCCTCCAGCCCTCCGACTACCAAAAACCCAAAAATGCACTATTGAGTCTAGAGCCATGAGATCATCCAAAAATCTCGTTAGGACATTAATCCATATTTTGGGGCGTGTTTCTCACACACTGTACACAAGTAAAGATTTTAAGAGTCCTTCGCAATTATCCTTGTAGGATTGCCAGAACAACGAGTGATACGAAAGTATTCACAATGAAGATGGAAATCATTCTCGAGCCGCATTTAAACAAGCTCTTGGTAGGTGACATGTGAGATCCTCTTGAGGATCAAGCTTGTGACAACTGGAAAGAAACGATGGTGCGATTCTTTATGAATCAAACTTGTTCCAGGAAGTGAATTGACGAGTAGTTTTTTTTGAAAAACCCTTCGATGTGTTCAACAACTGAATTTTCTAGCACATCGAATGTGTATATCTTTCAAAACGAAAGTGTTTCTGATGAAAATTGATCTTTAGATTATAAAACTCTCGATGTGTCACAAAACTCTTTCCAGAGTGACACGCGACTGATTTTCAAATCAATTTCTCATTAATCAGTGGGTTTTAATCCACTGGTTCACTCATTCTGTGCTTTGTCTACTTTGAGACGCTCCGGTTTGAGAATGGCTAGTGCAGCTGCGAAACCCTGTCAAGGAGATTCTTTGGAGTTCTACCTGATCACAGGAATCTTGACGGTAGCAGCTGTTGGACAAAGACATGTCAATTCACAACCCCATGCTCACACTTCATATTCCTAATCAAAGACATCATGATAGCTGAAAGACTTACAACACATCTTCTGCTACTCTGATGCTTGCTACATGATTCTAGAAAAGTGTGAGCATATGCCGGTCCGAAGGTCACAACACACATAGAGGCAATACTCACACAAGCTATGATTAAGAGATTTATGTGCGATGATCACAAAGAAAGCTCAAGATTCACACAAGTCTAAGGAACAAAGCTCAAGGATCACTACATAATGTACAAAGGAATCAATGAATAAAGAATCAAAGTATACAAGCTAAAGTTCAGAATGAACAACCTCATATAATGCTAAAATTTCAATTGTATTTTCTGGGGTGACCCCCTAGGGGAGATTGTTAGATTAAGAAAAGACTCGGTCACCCCATGCTTCTATATTAGCATAGCTCATAGTTTTTATTAGTAACCTATGATTTATGGTGTGGGCCGGGTCTTTACCCACTGTAAGCCCACACCATAGCCCGTTTTATGGGGCATTTTTGTAAGAACTATTTAAACCCTCTCCACACATGGAGAGGGTGTGGGAAGAAATCATTTCACACACACACTCTTTAGTGTGTTTTACATATTCTCTCCATCCATCTCTCTCTCTAACTCTCTCTAGTTTATATTGTGTGAAATATTGGGATCCTATAAATGAACATGGAAAAAAAACATAATAATTATTTAATTATGCATAATATTTTGTTTTATAATTGTTGTTTTGTTTAAACATATCAGTTTTAGAACTATACAATTAAAAAATCTGATATATGAACATAAACAAATAAATGAACATAAACGAACGTTAATGAACACATAATCGGACGTTCACGAACATAAACGAATGGACGTGACTTTTGTTCATGTTCGTTCATTTAACTAGACGAACGTAAAATAATGTTCATGTTCGTTCATTTAATAAATAAACCAACATAAATGAATTTTTTACCGAACGGTTCATAAAACGTTCAGTTCGTTTACAGCCCTACTATTGGACATCTTTTTTAAATAGGGCTTCAAAGGTATTGAAATATTCTTTCGAATTGGAGTAAACATTTTTATAATGTTAAAATATGTATTTTAAGATTCCCATCTTTTGAATCTTTCTAATGCTAAAAGAAGAAATATTGTGGATGCTAATTAGAGATGGGAAAAAAAAACCAAAAACCAAAAAAACCGAAACCGGTCAAAACCGGGTTTGACCAAAACTGGTCCGATTTTTGGCCAAACCGTCGGTTCCCAACCGGTTTGGGATTTCGAAGTTTCGACCGGTTTTTGGAACCGGTTTTGGTTAACCGGTTTGGAACCAGTTCGGAGCGGGTGTTTTTTTTTTAAATTCGAATTTTGAATTTCAAACGGATGGAGACTGGGGAGGAGCGTTTTTTTGAATTTTTGGGTGTTATATTTACTATTTTGCCATTTTATGTTTAGTATAAATAGAGGGGTTGTGTATTTGTTCAATTACAACTTTTACAATTTACAATCATAAGTAAAAAAACACTTTTAAAAGCAAAACCGAATTTCTTTCACTAATGGCAACTCAATCCAGTTCAGCTACCACCGGTGTTGGTTCTTCAAGTGCAACGACGATTGCTCAAATTGTACCAACCACCCAAAACCTCAAAGTTTGGCAATACTACAACCTTTGCAAGATGACGGATGGGTCGACCAAGGCTCAATGTAAGCATTGCTTTTATTTTTTTGGCTCCGGGATCCAACTCGACGTTGAGGAATAATTTCATGATTCCATATTGTGAAGCACTCAGGACGGTTCCGGAAGCGGGCCAATCGTCTATGGCTCGAGATGGGAGTCTTTTTGTGTACAATCCGGATGTTGTTCGTGAATAATTCGCGGGTTTGGTGATTCAAAAAGGCTTACCATTCAACCACTTTGACAACTCTAGAATGACGAGGGTTTTTCAAAACCATCTCCAACCAAAGTATAATCATGTAAGTCGCACTACTCTAAAACGTGATGCAATGAAATTATGGGAAGCGGCTAAACAACATGTAAAAGATACTATTCTTAATTTAAATACTAGTGTCAACATAACAACGGATGTTTGGTCCGCCCCTCATGGTTTTCCCGGTTCGTACCTTTGTGTTACTGCACATTAGATTGAGCCCGAAACTTGGCAAATGATGAAGCGGGTCATTGCATTTGAAGACTTTCTAGTTCCCCACACGGGACCTGTTTTATTTAAAATGTTGAAAAAAGTGTTTGTCAATTTTCATTTGGAAGAATTTTTTTGTCAATTACGTTGGATAATGCTAGCAACAATACAAAAGCAATTGGTAGACTAAAATTAAAATACAGTCCACATATGAACGGTATATTTTATCATAGTCGATGTGTTGCACACATCATTAACTTGGTTGTGCAATCCGGTTTAGTGATGCCCCCGATAGATGCAATGAAAGAATCTTTTAAACAAATGTTAAAAGACATATATAAATCGGGTTCTAAACACTATCAACAATATATTTTCTTGTGTAGACAATCGGGGAAACCTTGTTTAACACCTAATTGGGACGTTTTGACAAGATGGAATTCCACTTATCATATGTTCCAATGTGGTCTAAAATAAAAAATGACCTTGCAATATTTTCATGAGACTTTGTCTGATGAGGGTAGGTGCACTCTATTTTCGGTTGAAAATTGGGTTACTATTGAAAATTTAACCCGATTACTTGAAGTTTTTAACAATGCCACGAAAATATTGTCGGGTGTTTATTATCCAACATCTCCATTGGTACTTCAACAAATATTCTTCATGTGTAACAAACTAAGCGAATTTGAACTTAATGGTGATATATATTCAAGTATGGTTGTACCAACGAAAAAAAGCTTAGGAAATATTTTGAAAAAATGCCACCGGTAATTACTTGTGCGGCCGCTTTGAATCCATGTTTGTAAGCGGGGTAGAGTTACTTATCGAGTCGATTTCAACTGATTTGGAGTGTTTTAACGATGGCTTTGTAACTAAGGCAAAAAAATGGTTCAACAACTCTTTGGAAGGTTTGTATAATATTTATTATATGAAATATGGTAACCCAGCTCAACTAACGAGTGCGGCTTCTTCATCGAGGTCGCATTCAGGGAATCCGATGACTAATTTTCTAAACCGGTTAAAAGAAAATTCCAACAAATGGGCAAGGAATGATCGTTTAACGAGCTCCGAATATGAGAGATATGTCACAACCAATTTTATCGCCCGTCTTCGACTCGATGAGTTTGCGGGTTTTGATGTTTTGGGTTTTTGGAAGGAAAAGGAATCAATGTTTCCCATTCTATCCCAAATGGCCTGTGATATGCTAAGTGTACAAGCTACTTTTGTAGCTTCCGAATCCGCTTTTTCAACAAGTAGAAGGGTGTTATCAATCCGAAGAACAATACTCACACCGACGTCTTTGGAGATGTGTATGTATCTAAAGGATCACTTGGATGCAACTGATCGAATACAACACGCATCAAATCTTGAAAACTCCCTAGACTCTAAAGAAGATATATTGGATGAAGAGGTTCTAGAAAATGAAGCGATAGCACTTTCTGATGAAGAAATCGCACTAGATGAAGCTGCCTACGAAGCTAGGTCCAACGGATCCAGAGGAGAAGAAATTGATATGCCTTTGTCCGATTAGCTTTCCGAATTCTGATGTATTATGTTTTAAGTTTATGTATTATGTTTGATGTATTTTTCTTTTTGATGTATTTCGTTTCCGATGTATTATGTGTTCTATTAAATAAAAGTTGAAGTTTATTTTGTATAAAACGATGAAAAACTAAAAAAAATATAAACCAAAACCGGTTTGGGTTTTTTCCACTTTCGACCGGTTTGGAACCGAACCGGTTAACTGGCCAAACCGGGTTTTCCAGTGGTTTGACCAAAACCGGTTTGCGTTGACCAAGACCGAAACCGAAACTGGTTAACCGGTTTATGCACCTCTAATGCTAATAGAGTATAACGAGGTTTGTAACCCGCACTCTGTTGCTGGGCACGTGGTTTTACGTATGTAACAGCGTTAAATTATGTCATACCGATATTCAATAGCATGTTAATGCAAATTCAAAATTCAACGCATCAAACTCTACCAATGTGAACATTCTTAAAGTTTCTAATGACATAAAACATAAAAAGTCTGGGTCACTAAGATAAATGATATAAGCTAAAGAAATTAGCATGAACATTCTTAAGAATTTTATCAACACAAAAGCATTATTATTGAGAAAACCCATAGGACAAGGAAGTTTATCAACACACAAGCATTATTATTAAAAAAACCCATCAGACTAATATGTCCACCCAAAATCAACCCATTTATATGACCACCTCTTTTAGAAGTAGATCATTTTTCTATACAAATAAGGATATTACATTTTATATTAGTAGCATACATTCATTCTATCTTTTCGGAGTACAAAATCATGATCTCCTGAAAGCAACAACAACTCCAGACCTTCGTGACTTACTGTTCCAAAAATAATAATTTGGTTTCAGTTATTTTACCTAATCATTTATGTTAAAAAGCAAAACGCCAACAAAATGACATACTAATTCGTCATTCCTAAAAGTGACACTAAAAAGATCTAGCTAACTAAAATGCATACCCTTAGTGTTGTACATTGACAAAGCTACTTCTCCAGGACCATTGAATTTGTATACCTCCAAGTTCAGATTCTCCTTCAGGAAATGCAACAGAAAATTAAAGCCGTCTATGAAAATTCGTCATGAAACAAATAAAAATTTATTAACCAATTAATGATGATTTTGTACATGTTCCTAAGGAGAGAGAATTATTAATCATGCCTTACAACAACCTAAGTTTCCATGGCCTTTGATCATTGCATCAGCAGCTTTGTACTAATCACCGAAAGCAGTCTTCCAATACATATCAGCTTTGTCCAACCTGGATTTAACAACAGTTATAGTTCCAAATCGTTAAAAAAGAAAAACAAACAAAAATGTAAAAAGCAACCCAGAAAATGAAATTATGTAATGCAACTAAAGCCATTTGAGTAAAGTCTGCATTGTTTGACAAATTCCTACTAACCTTGCGCCACAAAATTACTCGGTCCCACATGTTCATCTAACACATTGCCATTGGTTGCCCTCCGAATACTCTAATGTAGGTCTATCATTTATCGAACTCTTTCTAACACAACGCATGTCAAGCGCATCAGGTAGCCCTTTATCAGTCATTGCTTCGTTTTAACCTCCACACTAACCTCGTGTTTAAAAGGAGCTCGCTGTGCATAATTTAGGGAATATTAGATAAATGTTGGTTACCTTTCAATGCAATTAGCCATTACCATAAGCCATCCAAACAACATATAAAAGTTGCTACAAAACAACATACAAAGCTGTTAAAAAACAGCAACAAAAGTTGTAAAATCAGTGTCCAAACACCCCTTCTCTCTCCTGTCCAAACATCCTTTAAAAGGTGTTAAAAAATAGCATATGAAGCTGTTTAAAATAGCATAAAAAGCTGTTAAAAACAGCATACGAAGTTGTAAAATGGGTGCCCAAATACCCTTTTTCTCTACTGTATTTCACGAACAATATCTACTAATGTATTTGGCTGATAGTGTGGGTTTATTTGTACGTTAGATCGCAAAAACTAATACAACATTTAAAATAGAATTAGACAACCAACAATTAAGACATGCAAACACACGTGCAAACTTCCAAATTAATGTCAAAATACTTGATCTTGCAAATTGATTTCTTTTGTCGTCAGATTCTAAGATATATACTTATTTTAATCTAATGATTGATTAGCTTAAAAACATACAAACAACAAATTATTTTAATATAAGCATGTTTTACCAAATTCGAGTGTTCAAGCTTTTGTGTATCAATAATTTATCAATTACAATACTATGTATGATGCCTAATAATATCAAGAAGTTTGAAAAGATATACGGTGAGACGTAAAAATGATACAACTGTTCTATTGCGTTCGTGATTACAAAAAGTGGAGGAAACTCCGTCTCAACCTAAGCGGGAGCAAGTTAACATGGTCACTGAGAAAGGTAAGGTACCAGAACAGGAACCTCATATCACTCACGCTACTCTCATTCAGACTTTCATTCCAACAAATCCATATCCCACAACAACAATCACTCCTAAAGCTTAAGTTATTGAATTAACTTCAAGGCCAATCACCACTGAATCCACTGATATTATTGAAGCAAGTGGATCTTCACAAATCACTCCCCGAGTTGATAAAGGCATAGGCATTGCCATTAAAACTGATGCTTCACCCCCCAAGGCTTGTTAAGGCTTCAAGAAAGTTTGCATGGATCTTGATGCACAAGTACTGATTGACTTTGAAATTGATAGGATAATGATCAAGATTTCTCATGATCAACTTCAGGCTCATCTTGATAAGAAGGAACAAATGGAACAAGCCATGAATAAAGCTGAACTCAGCAAGCCTAAAATTATGAAGGTTACTGTTGAGGTAGTAAATGAGGATGAGGTTCAAATTATAGGAAGCAAAGAGTTCCTAAAGCATACTATCAAGTACTTTCCTGACAGTAAGAAACTTTAAAAGAAAGCTTATCTGAAAAATAAGAGGTATGATAACTACATTTGGACTACCACTTGCATAAAGAAGCCTGAAAGAATCACTGGCATCTTCATTCACCCAAGAACATAATTAGTCATGGTGACTGTGTACATGAACAATGATCTAAGAAACTTTGAAGTCCTTTAAGAATTTAAGTTCAGTGATTTTGGCATAAGTGAATGGGATGAATTGGGTGCTATCCTGCTTAAGAAGTTAAACAAATGTGTTGGTGAAATGATGACCTCTCTTAGTAAGAAGTATGAAAGGCTTAAATAGATTCCAGCAGAGCTTGGGCTTGACTTAACCCTCCCCTTACATGAACAAGACCCTTCACTCCTAAGGAGAAAGAGGAAAGCAATGGAGTTAGAGCCTGAAACCTACATTGTTGGTCTTCATTGTAAAAGAGAACTGCCTAAAGGAGTTAAGTTTGTGAGGAATCTGGTAATTGAGGAACCCGAGCATGATTGTTCTTCATTGATGCATTTAGGGAAGAAGCATTTAAGAGGGTCAATGATGTTCATAAAGTTAAGACTAAAACCTTGCTTAGATACAAGGTTATGGCTTCAAATGTTAAGACTGCTGCGAATTAAAGGTTCATGGTGCTGATGAGTAGGATGATTGATAAACGTCCTGATAAGGACAATATTTTAAACAAGAGAGTCAAGTTGGAAAGTTTAGGATACACTGATGTTTGAGCACTCTATCTTTTTTTTAAACTTTTATAATAGATTGATAGGGCCATGTAATCTATGAATGAAAGAGGTATTTTATGTTATTATCCTTTACATGCTTTATAGTTTCAGTGTAAGAAGAAGTAGTATTTTACTCACTTATACTGAATAACACTTAGACTATATTTATATCTAAAGGGGATATTGCTGGCCAATTCGATGCCGAATGATCTTTATCTTAGGATTTAAATATAAAATATCTCAAGTGTTAGATAACCTTTAACATTACCCGAATGAATAATCATTCAGTGAGTTGCCTTCAAGTGTTTAATCAGAGTATACGAAGAAAAAATCACCATTTAGTGAGGCGACACTTAGTGAATGAAGTCCCTGAACCAAAGAAGAATGTGATGGGTTCAGTGAGCTATGGCAATAAGCTCATTGAACCCCATACGATCTCCTCAGGCATAAAGAAGACTTAAAGACTTAGAGACTGAAGATTGGGCAAGATAAGTTTGAAGGGATAAGATCAAGTACTTATCCTTTAAGTCAAACTATCCTGAGATGGGCATAAGAACAAGGACAATGTCATTACTAATCTTTAGAAATTGTGTTGTCCCCTTACCTAGAATAGGTTTCTATAATAGAGACAAATGTACAAATGTACTTGTCCAATCAACTTAGGGACACACACTTATCACCCACATGGGTTCTTACCCATCCTACCACTATAAATAAGATCACTTGTAAAGGAGTAGGGTTTACGGTTGTGCAATTAGTGATACGAAATCACTCACAAACCTCTACTCCTCCAAGTAAACTAAGTCCCTGAAGTTAATTTAGTTGGTTAGCAAAGTTGTTAACTCAAAGTAATACTTTGGTTTACATTGAGTTATTAGAGAGGAGATCACCATACTTACATTATCATTCAATACTTGTTGTTACGAAAACAACTGGGTATAATAATTCTGTAATAAAGATTATAAAGAGTTAACGTTGAAAAAGTTTTGTGTCTTTTTTATTAAAGTATTTTATCCTAAAAAAATTGTTTCAATGCATTACTTAAAGCATGGGATAGCTTATATTAACTTTTTAGTTATTTGTAAGCGAGTAAAAGAGAACAAATTTTTTTACCCCGACAACATGTCATCGGCGAAAGCTTCATTTAGTCGTCGGAGAATGCCTCAAATGTTGCCGTGGCAATAGACTTGAACTCAACCCTGCCAACTAAATCTACCCTCATCACCACCAGGCTGCACCATCATTCCACCTGTTACAAATGTATCATTGGAACCCTTGCCCTTTTCTGAGATTTGAATGTTCTAATTTAGTCCTTTGACTATTTGACTTTTGTCATTTCTATTTAGAACAAGTACCGTGTTGACGGTGGTGAATAAATGTGATTTCGGGCATCTTATGTGTTTATGACTTGTGATAATCCTTTTTAGAGGATTTTATGTATGTTGATCATGTTTCGGGAGGGTTGTCCCGTAAATAGTTTGAAATGCCAAATAACGAGTCCCAACACGTCCGTTAATGCTCAAAATGAATTTTTGGAAGTTTGATTAGGAAATATGTCGTGTAAAATATTCTAAGTTCTTGGAAAAGTATTTTTAAGATTAATAAAAATACTAGGAAACTTCGGGTAGTATTTTAAAGTCGAGAACGTTGGGTTTTAAGGAAAACCGACACAAAACGAACCAACCTGTACCCCCTTGGATTGCCACCCGCAGTCAAGCCTTGTGGGGGACAAGGATGGCTTCTTTTTAGCTCTTGTGTCCAACCTTCTAGTACATATGTTTTTGTCTAGATTCATATCACACATAGTTCATGATTTAAAAACCATTTCTCTCTTCTTTCTCTCTTGGTGCTCGTCCGAAATCAAAACCACACACAAACACATTTGTTTTTCAACTTTGATAAAAAAACATGAAGATTTGCGGAGTATTGGGTTGATTCAAATAGCCGGGGTATCATTTAAACAACGTTTGGGTTGTCGGTTCGTGTCCTAACTCACTTTCAATACCCTCTTTGTAAGTCTTCTAAATTTCAATTTAACTTTTACTTTTGAATGTCTAATGATGTGTAGAAGCTAGTTGTACGGTGCATTTTCTAAAAATCAAACACGGAAATTTTACGGAAAGCCCATTAAGGGTACGTGTATGGTTCGAACACAAATAAAAAGAGAACAAGGGTTTGTTATTTTTATGACGTGGTTGTGATGGTTGAAAAACATTTATTTGCTATTTTGCTTATTTTGGTTAGTAGCTTATTCGACTTATTTATAAGCACTAGTGAACCTATTTGTGGGCTTATATTGGTTCAAAAACTACAAGGACAAAAGAAAAGTTATTTTTGGTTACTTACCTCACATGTCGTATTTTTGTAGTCTATTTTGATAGCTTATGGTAATAACCAAATGTACTACATAGCTTATTAGCTTATTTAGAAGCTTATTATATTTGTTTGGGAGCTATAAGGCTCACATCCCAATAAGTCGGGGCTTATTGTGGTTTGGTTTATTTTGATAGCTATTGTTTGGGGCTTATATTTACTAATGAGCTTTAGTATTGGGCCTAAATCGTATTTTATATCTACAAATAACGTAAGGACCCAACGGAATATTAAATAGACAGCAGGTTCATGTAATTCGTTCATGACTTAGGAAATAGTTACATAGATCATCACAAGTGTGACAAAGCAACAACACTAGGAAAAGCAATCTAGGGAGTAATATATGATTAAATAAACACAATCTTTTATTATATTGTTATCACCAGTAGCTTAGTTTATTATTTAGTTTAATAGCTAAAACCAACCAAACCTCTCAAACACATGATTTACTGCTTTCATAAAATATAAAAACACAAAAATAATCTTCTCTCAACCCTTAGAATTCTGTTAGACCGTGATCAAGCCTTCCCAACCTATTCCCCTAGAGAATGATAACAACCCCCAAGTCTTACCTATACTACACTACAATGATTAGGTACACTGCCTAGGGAGTTGTAAAATTTCTTGTAGAAGTCCCTTATGACAACCGCAACAGGTAACTAAGGTTACCGAATGGACTTACTGAAATATATTCTGAATATTTATTTTCTAAGCCTTCATATATATTACTTGCCTACTTTACTTAAATAGTATACGTATATTATACTAAAGTATAAACTAGAACCTGTTATCTTTAAAACTAAGTCGTCAACCATCACGCCACTGATAACGTTTAAGGATGACCGTACAACGCACATTTGATCACTATGCATTAAACCTGAAAACATCTTTTGAAACGTATATCTAAATTGAACATTAATTGGACTAGGTCGTATACGAATGTCGTTGCATTTGCATGTGTGATCTTGATCTTGCTTGTCACCTTTGCTTAAGGTGAGTTCTCATAGCCTCACTTTTTAACTATTTTTCGTTGGGGGAAAATGGTACTCAAATCTGTTTTGAACTTGTTTTCTGTACTGTGCAAAAGTTGATTTGTTTTCAGGACAATGTTATGTGCCTATGACTGCTATGTGAATGACAAGAGTTTTGGTAGAATATGATGTGTGGAACTTTATATGTGGATCTTTTATAGCATGGACTTGCTATGGTTTGAAATGATATGTGATCTTCTGCCCTATGCATAGCTCCAGCTGGTAGGCTTTAGGTGCGTGTGAATTGAGAGTTAAGGACCTTGCGCGATAATGGTGCCATATGGATGAGATTTAGATAGCATGGAGTTGCTATGTTTGGAATTTGAATGTATTACATGTATTCACTGTCATATCGCACAATTGTCCACCTACTTAAGATATTGGCACAACGACTAGGTTTTCTATCAAACCTACGAGCTCACCAACATTTTGTTGACCTTTTCGAGTATCATTTTCAGGTATTGAGAATGATCAGTGAAGCTGAGTTGCAAGCTTTAGCAGACCTTAAGAGCATCCTGTATGGATTGCGTTCTGAGAGATTTGGCATTGAGCTTTGTGTTGAACTTAAGTATTTTGAGGATTGTTGTTTTAAGACTAGATGGACCCCTGCATTGGTATTTGGTTGTATTTGTAAAGACTATTTGATGTGTTCTTGTTGGGACTTCACTCAAGTCTGTATTTAAGGTTGAAGATCATCATGACACTTTTCATTAATGCATCTTAGTTTTCTCTATCGTGCACCTTGTGTTATGATTGATCATTTTTTGTCGCATATCTATGTTTCTGCCTATGTCGGGGTGTGATAGATTGGTAATCAGAGCCAAGGTTATAGAGAACTAGTTGGTTTGGCCAAGACTATAACCTAAGAACTTTCATATAGTTGCGTTATAGGATCTATGTGCGCGGTGTTTCGCTTATACTTGCTTCTATGGTTATATTGTATATCGTATTAGAAAAGTCAATCATTGAAATGTGTGAGCTCAATACTGGGTACAATTGGGAAAGGATGCGGGTATAAGTACAGTGACCAACATAGCTATAAATGTATCACAACCCACGCGTATTTGGTAATATCGTTCATACAAATCGGTGTTGACACCTTAGGACCATATTATGCGTATTATAGTATATTAAGTTATCCTATATATTAACCTTCCCGCCTACCTAACGTTACCTATGTCCTCCCTCGTGTAGAAAATGCTGCCAAGGATGATGACACGAAGTGCTGGTCGTGCAACTGTTGCACCACGAGGAGGGAAGGACAGGTGGACAGACTAGTAGAGGAGGTGGTAGAACTAGAGGTCGATCTGATGATCAGGGTAATGGCGGGATTGATGGTCAAGGTGGCCAAGTAGATGGTCAAGGTAATAAGGTGAATGATGGTGTTGACGGAGTCCCCGAATTCTCCACTATCATTGCACAACAGCTGCAGAACTTACTTCCCACTATCTTAGCTCAAGTAGGCAACCAAGGCAGCAATCAGGGGAACCCTAGAAATCAAAACGGTGATGCCGTCAATGACAACATACAAGGTGATGTTAGGAATGTCATTATGAATAACAACCGAAAGGGTTGTACCTATAAGGAGTTCTTAGTTTGTAACCCAAAAGGGTATGACGGGAAGGGAGGTGCTATAGTCTATACCCGTTGGATAGAGAAGATGGTGTCAGTTTAGGATATGAGTGGGTGTGAGGAAAACCAAAAGGTGAAGTACACTGCTGGTTCATTTGTCGGTAAGGCTCTTACGTGGTGGAACTCTTTGATCCACATACGAAGCTGAGAAGCCGCTGTTGGGATGTCATAGGAAGACTTTAAGACTTTGACAAGAGAGGAATTTTGCCAGTCAATAAGATGCAAAAACTAGAAACTGAGTTTTGGAACCACGCCATGGTCGGGGCTGGCCATGCTGCGTATACTGATAGGTTCCATGAGTTGGCTAGGTTAGTTCCTCACTTAGTTACCCCTGAAAACAAAAGGATTAAGAGGTACATTTATTGCCTTGCTCCACAAATCCGAGGGATGGTGGCAGCAACGGAGCCGGTAACAATTCAGAGGGTTGTGCAGAAGGCTGGAGCACTGACAAATAAGGCCATTAGGAATGAGCCACTGAAGAAGAACCCTGGGAAGAGAGGGAATGGTGGAGAACCTAATAGAGATAGGAATGTGAGAGATGAGAACAAGAGGACTAGGACTGGGAACACTTTTGCTACACCCACTAACCCAATGAGGAGAGAGTACAATGGTACAATCCCTAAGTGTGTAAGCTGTAACCTACACCACCCACCTGAGATGCCTTGTCGGGCTTGATTTAACTGTGGCCGCCCTAGACATATGGCAAAGGACTATAGAGTGGCTCATAGGATGGTAAACTCGGTGAATGCTAGAAACCCAACTACTGCTCTTGGAGTATGTTTTGAGTGTGGAGGAACCGATCATTTTAAGGTAGCATGTCTTAGGTTGAACCAAGTACAAAGGCCAGGGGGAAACCGTCTAAACCAAGTTGTTGCTAATAATGGGGGACAAGGTCATGGGAACAACGGTAACCAGGCACGTAGAAGGGCGTTTATGCTGGGAGCAGAGGAGGCTCGCCAGGACTCGAACATCATAACGGGTTAGTTCACTTTAAACGATCAATATGCTACAACTCTCTTCAATTTTGGTGCCGACTATAGTTTTGTTTCCACTACTTTGATACCTCTATTAGGCATAGAGCCCAATGAATTAGGATTCAGTTATGAGATTGAGATAGCTAGCGGGCAGCTAGTAGAGATTAATAAAGTTATTAGGGGTTGCAAACTAGAAATAGAAGGTCATATGTTTGATATTAATTTAATACCGTTTGGAAGCGGGAGTTTCGATGTAATCATAGGAATGGATTGGTTGTCCAACCATAAGGCTGAAATAATTTATCACGGGAAGGTAGTTAGAATACCCCTACAAGACGGCCAAGTACTTAGAGTTATAGAAGAAAGACCAAAAGATAAAATGAGACATCTAATGAGTACTAAGGCCAAGGAACAAAAACAAGAAGAGATTGTTGTAGTTAGAGACTTTCGTGAGGTATTTCCGGATGACCTATCAGGATTACCACCTATTCAAGAAATCGAATTTCGTATTGAGTTAATCCCTGGAGCAATACTGGTCACGAAATCTCCCTATCGATTAGCACCTTATGAAACGGAGGAGTTGTTGGGTCAACTCAAAGAACTCCAGGACAAGGGTTTCATTTGACCAAGCTCATCGCCTTAGGGAGCACCGGTATTATTTGTTAAGAAGAAAGATGGTTCCTTTAGAATGTGCATTGATTATAGAGAGCTGAACAAGTTGACCATTAAGAACCATTATCCACTCCATAGGATAGACGTCCTGTTCGATCAACTTCAAGGATCACAATACTTCTCTAAGATAGATCTTAGGTCCGGATACCACCAACTGAGAGTGCATGAGGATGACATTCCAAAGACTGCGTTTAAAACTTGTTATGGACATTTCAAGTTCACAATAATGCCCTTTGGTCTAACTAACGCACCAACAGTATTTATGTATTTGATGAACTGAGTGTGTAGGCCTTATCTTGAAAATTTTATGATAGTGTTCATTGATGATATCTTGATTTAATCTAAGACCCGAGAAGAGCATGAGGTGCACCTAGGGTTAGTCCTAGAATTGCTCAAGGAAAAGAAACTATATGCTAAGTTTTCCAAGTGCAAATTCTAGTTGCGAGAAGTATAGTTTCTTGGTTATGTGATTAATGGAGATGGTATCCATGTAGACCCTGGTAAGATTGAAGTTGTTAAGAATTGGGAAGCCCCTAGAACTCCGTTTGAAGTTTGTTCATTTTTAGCTTTGGCAGGGTATTATTATCGGTTCATAGAGAACTTTTCTAAGATTTCTAAATCCCTGACCATATTGACTTAGAAGTGTAAGACATTTGATTGGGGTGAGGTGCAGGAAAGGGCATTTCAAACTTTAAAGGAAAAGTTGTGTAATGCGCCTATTCTAGCTCTCCCTAAGGGACCGAAAGACTTTGTGGTATATTGTGATGCGTCCAGCTTAGGACTAGGTTGTGTGTTGATGCAGAAAGGTAAAGTGATAGCATATGCATCTAGGCAGTTGAAGATCCATGAGAAGAATTACACCACCCATGATTTGGAATTGGGTGCGGTTGTGTTTGCACTTAAGATTTAGAGACATTATTTGTATGGGACAAAGAGTGTCATATATACCGATCATAGAAGTCTCCAACACATCTTTAGCCAAAAGGAACTGAACATGCGTCAGCATCGCTGGATAGAGCTATTCAGCGACTATGACTTTTAAATTCGCTACCATCCTGGTAAGGCGAATGTAGTAGCTGATGCTCTAAGTAGGAAAGAGAGAGTGAAACCTAAAAGAATTCGAGCTATGAATATGACCCTTCAATCGAGTATCAAGGATAAGATACTAGCGGCTCAGGAAGAGGCATCTGATGAGCCAGCAAAAATGCAACGATGAATGGATGAACTGATGGAACGTAGAAGTGATGAAGCGTTGTATTACTTAGATCGAATATGGGTCCCTTTGAAGGGTGATGTGAGAACCTTGATAATGGATGAAGCCCATAAGTCAAAGTACTCTGTACACCCAGGACCTGATAAGATGTATTATGATCTTAGGGATAGGTATTGGTGGCCAGGAATGAAGAAGGATATAGGTGTATATGTTAGTAGGTGTTTAACTTGTTTAAAGGTTAAGGCTGAACATTAGAGGCCATCTGGCTTACTATAGCAACATGAAATTCCTGAGTGGAAATGGGAGAGAATAGCAATGGATTTTTTTACAAAGCTACCAAGGACTAGTAGTAGGCATGATGCCATTTGGGTCATCGTGGACCGGTTGACTAAGTCTGCTCACTTTCTACCTATGCGTGAGGACTATAAGATGGATAGGTTAGCTAGACTCTATCTCAATGAGGTTGTTGCTAGGCATGGTGTGTTGATCTCAATCATATCTGATCGTGATAGTCGTTTCACATCAAGGTTTTGGCAGTCAATGCAAGAAGCATTAGGAACCCGTTTGGACATGAGTATAGCTTACCACCCTCAGACTGACGATCAGAGTGAGCGTACTATTTAGACTTTGAAAGACATGCTCAGAGCATGCTTCCTTGACTTTGGGGGAAGTTGGGATGTTTATCTTCCATTGGTTGAGTTCTCATATAACAATAATTATCATTCTAGTGGGAGGTGTGCACCGTTTGAAGCCTTGTATGGTAGGAAGTGTCGCTCACCGATTATGTGGGCAGAAATTGGAGAAGGGCATTTTATAGGGCCTGAGTTAGTGCAAGAAACCACTGAGAAGATCTCGCAGATTAAGGATAGACTTAAGGCTGCGCGTGATCGTTAGAAAATCTATGCCGATAAGAGGAGGAAATCTTTAGAGTTCAGTGTAGGTGATCATGTTTTGCTCAAAGTGTCGCCTTGGAAAGGTGTGGTGCGCTTTGGAAAGAAAGAAAAGCTGGCACCTAGGTTTGTTGGACCCTTTGAGATCACTGAGAGGATCGGTCCGGTAGCCTATAGACTTAGACTGCCTAAAGGACTAAATGGTGTTCTTGACACGTTCCACGTGTCGAACCTTAAGAAGTGTTTGGATGACCCAACACTGCAAGTGCCTTTGGATGAGATCCAAGTTGGGCTTTGTGGAAGAACCTGTGGAAGTCTTAGAGCGAGAGTTCAAGAAGCTTAAGTGGAGTAGAATTGCCATCGTCAAGGTTCGGTGGAATTCGAAACGTGGACCTAAATTCACGTGGGAGCGTGAAGATAAAATGAAACTTAAGTATCTACATCTTTTTAGTTCTAGCAGTAGTTGAATTTCGGGGTTGAAATTTTTTTTAGAGGGGGGGGGGGTAGAATGTAACCATTGCCCTTTTCTAAGATTTGAATGTTCTAATTTAGTCCTTTGACTATTTGATTTCGGGCATCTTATGTATTTATGACTTGTGATAATCCTTTTTAGAGGATTTTATGTATGTTGATCATGTTTCGGGAGGGTTGTCCAGTAAATAGTTTGAAATGTCAAATAACGAGTCCCGACACGTTCGCTAATGCTAAAAATGAATTTTGGAAAGTTTGATTGGGAAATATGTCGTGTAAATCTTCTAAATTCATGGAAAAGTATTTTTAAGATTAATAAAAATACTAGGAAACTTCGGGTAATATTTTAAAGTCGAGAACGTTAGGTTTTAAGGAAAACTGACACAAAACGAACCAACCCAAACCCCCTTGGATTCCCACCCGCGGTCAAGCCTTGTGGGGGACAAGGATGGATTCTTTTTAGCTCTTGTGTCCAACCTCCTAGTACATATATTTTTGTCTAGATTCATATCACACATAGTTCATGATTTGAAAACCATTTCTCTCTTCTTTCTCTCTTGGTGCTTGTTCGAAATCAAACCCACACACAAACACATTTGTTTTTCAACTTTGATAAAAAAACATGAAGATTTGCGGAGTATTGGGTTGATTCAAATAGCCGGGGTATTATTTAAACAACGTTTGGGTTTTCGGTTCGTGTCCTAACTCGCTTTCAAAACCCTCTTTGTAAGTCTTCTAAATTTTAATTTAAGTTGTACTTTTGAATGTCTAATGATGCGTAGAAGCTAGTTGTACGGTGCGTTTTCTAAAATTCAAACACGAAAATTTTACGGAAGGCCCATTAAGGGTACGTGTATGGTTCGAACACAAATAAAAAGGGAACAAGGGTTTGTTATTTTTATGACGTGGTTGTGATGGTTGAAAAACATTTATTTGCTATTTTGCTTATTTTGGTTAGTAGCTTATTCGACTTATTTATAAGCACTAGTGAACCTATTTGTGGGCTTATATTGGTTTGAAACCCACAAGGACAAAATAATAGTTATTTTTGGTTACTTACCTCCTATGTCGTATTTTTGTGGTCTATTTTGATAGCTTGTGGTAATAACCAAATGTACTACGTAGCTTATTAGCTTATTTAAAAGCTTATTATATTTCTTTAGGAGCTATAAGGCTCACAAACCAATAAGCCCAATAAGCCTTGGCTTATTGTAGGCTTATTCTGGTTTGGTTTATTTTGATAACCATTGTTTGGGGCTTATATTTACTAATGGGCTTTAGTATTGGGCCTAAATCGTATTTTATATCTACGAAAAACTTAATGGACCCCTATTGGGCCTTAAAGCGGAAACTATTCGTTTCACGTGTTTTAACGAACTTTTGGAAGGCAAAACATAATTACGTAATGATATTGAAAGTCGTTTGGGGAAATGTGTTTTGATAAACATTGCGAAATATAGATTTTGGCATTTTGTCGAAAAATGGTGAAACTTGGAAAAAGTGTTTGAAATTGAGCATTGAAACCTTCGAAAACGTTGTATAAACAAAAGAGTCATGTCGAAATTTCGTAAAAATCCTATACTTAGATTTTTACTCAAAAACTTACTTTTTCGACAAAATAATAAAATATTATTATTTTAATAGGTCGACTAAAAGACGACAAATATATTTTATAATTATAAAATATGAAACTTCTCTAGGTCGTTTTGCATAAATAAACGTCTCATTTCTTATAACCTATACAAATAAATAAGGTAATGATGAGGTGTCATTTTATACACTTTTTCGGGGTCGTTTAACCCCCTAAATCGTGCATTTAT
>BQNB010040516.1:0-47349 GCA_026074375.1 Tanacetum coccineum
CCATCACTATCTCTAATCATCATATGATCATATCTTGATCATATGATTAAAACCCCTAAATTACTAATTTTATTCAATACTACTTATCACATAATTACAATAATCTCATTAGTTTACTTATAAACACTTTTTACCCTAAAACCCCCAATTCATCCTTAAGAACCCTAATTTATAATTCACCAAATAAATCAATAATTAAGGATTACTTACTTGCAAGGATGGTTAGTATAAGCTTAACTCTTAATTGGAAGCATAATTCTTCATCACTAAAATCATCAAGAACATAGTTTCCCTCTCTTTCTTCGTCCCTCGCCAATACCAAAACACCTTCCAGAATTATTTAGAAACCTGGGAATTATCCTTGGATATATGTTAGGTGTAAGTTTACCCTTTTGACAGCTATGGTCCCTTAAGTCTTATCCTTTCTCATTTGGCCACATTAACTTATATAACATATTTACCAGTTGACAACTTTAGTCCTTTAAGTTTATTTTTTCCTAGTTAAGACACATGCTATTTTTTAAAATCATTTATATAATATTTATACTTATAGTTTGACTGCCGGGTTGACTAACCAATTACATAACGTCTTACAACTTATAAAAGTCATATTCAAACTCATTCTATGGCATTATCGTAAATAAATACTTAAAAACTAGTTTTGGGTATGTTTCCATGTAGTTGTGATCTCCTATTTATAGGAGAAATACTCAAACCCTAGTCAAAGAATTATGAGAGATTATAGGAGATATAATCTCTTCCATAATTAGCCTCTTTTATTTTAGGAGTTAGTAGTTATATGACCATATTAATTGTGGTCATTAAATGCAGTCAAACTTGCCACTTGAACATGTCAAAGTTGATACAAGACAGTTGAATTCATTCTAGGGAGGTCAGTCCTTTAGCGTCCTGAACCATCAGTTAACTCACTGAAGAGTATACCCGCTGAAGGTTCAAACTAAAGAGACTCACTGATGAGTTATCCCGTTGAGGATACATCCTCTGACGGATTACTCCATGATGGTATCCTTCAGCTTACTACTCAGGGAGTACAAAGTTGAAGTCAGACTGATGGATATCATTTAGTGAGTGAACTCACTAAACTTCCTCAGCGACCTGAATTCCCTTTTATCGCTATCAGAGTCGGGGTATTCAATGGCCTCTGAGAGTATACTTCATACCTTCAGTCTCATTACCCGGTATGAATTGAACTTGTAATTAAACTAAATTTCCAATAATCCTCCATAATTTAGTACAATTTCTTTGCATAAAAATTAAACATTAAATAAAATAAGTGCATAAATAAAAATGTCCTAATGATTGAATGTCCATCTTAGTAAATTACACGTTTAAATATTTGAGAATCAGGTTGTTTTAAGAATTAAACCCTTTAACCCATGTGAATACCTGAAGATAAAATACACATAAGTTTTCAAACACTTAAGTAACTCCTAACACTATACAAGCCATGTATCCATATCCAATTCATAAATGTTGTAAGAGCCAAAGTCCATGCTCCCTGAAGCGGCAAAACCTCAACATTTACATAGGTGGTTCCTCTTTATTCATGTTCCCGCTAAGTAATTTTTCAACAAAATTAACCATTGAGAAGTTAAGACTTCATCCTCCTTTTCAGCAGGTTCCAAGCACATCCTTGGGATGATATGTAAATTCATGTGCTTCAGTCCACTAAACGTTCAGATTTTCACATTGAACTCAGCTACCAAGTTTCCTCAGTAGGGAGTTAGGTGTCCTAGCATTCAGCGACTTGGTTGGACTTTAAACCTATCCCTTCAGCAGACTTTAAAACCAAGTCTCTAACCAGTCCCTTCGTCAAGTGACCATCTATGTTTTGTTGAGACCTTACAAACTCTATAAATACCACCCTATTCGTGATAAGCTTACGAATCATGTTATGCCTAACACCTAAGTGTCTAGACTCTCGATTGTACATTTGGCCATAAGCCTTTGCCAATGTAGCAACACTATCATAACGGATAGATATAGGTGCTATAGGGTTAGACCGCAAAAGAATCTCAAGGATCAGGTTTCTTAACCATTCAGCTTCCTTACCAGCAGCTGCTAAAACCACAAATTCAGATTCCATTGTTGAACCAGTGATGCAAGTTTGTTTCTTAGATGCCTAAGAAATTGCACCTCCACCAAGTAGGAATTCCCAACCACTGGTAGACGAATTATCTTTAGTATTGCTTATCTAGCTTGCATCAGTGTATCCTTCCAAGACTGAGGGATAACCAATATATATCATACTACAGTCCATGGTTTTCTTTAAGTACTTCAGTACTCGCTAAATTGCTTGCCAGTGCTAAGTACCAAGATTACTAGTATACCTGCTTAGTTTACCCACTGCAAAAGTAATATCAAGCCTTATACAAGTCATGACATACATCAGGCAGCTAATCACCCTAGAATATTCAAGTTGAGATACAACCTGACCATTATTGGGCATCACCTTCTCACTTGTATCCTTATGAGTACTCACTAGAGTGCAATCAAAGTAACTGAACTTCTTTAGTACCTACTCAATATAGTAAGACTGGGAAATTGTTGTTCCATTACTTTTATGTTAAATCCTTATACCTAAGATAACATTAGCCTCCCCCATGTTCTTTATAGAGAACCTTGATGATAAGAATTCTTTTGTCAAATCAACCTGAACTTGGTTAGTGTCAAAGATAAGCATATCATCAACATATAGGAAAATGATGACTCTTTTACCAGTTTCATCAAATTTGCTATATACACATTTGTCAGCTTGGTTAAGTAAATAACCATTAGACAAGTCCACTTCATCAAACTTTTGATGCCATTGCTTAGGTGCCATCTTCAGTCCATATAGAGATTTAATCAGTTTTCACACCTTGTTTTCTTTGCCAGGCATAATGAAACCTTGAGGTTGGTTTATATAAACCTCCTCTTTCAGTTCACCATTCAATAATGTTGTCTTCACATCCATTTAATGAATAATCAGATTGTGAATAGATGCTATAGTAATTAGTAGTCTTATGGTACTGATACGTGCCACTGGAGCATAAGTATCAAAGTAGTTTATCCTTGACTTTTGTCAAAAGCATTGAATGACCAGTCTTGCTTTGAACTTTTTAATAGTTCCATCTACCTTTAGTTTTCTTTTAAATATCCATTTGCAACCAAGAGGTTTCCAACCTAGATGTAGATCAACCAACACCTAAGTGTTGTTTCCTATGATGAAATCCATCTCATCATTAATTGCTTCTTTCTAGAAAGCAACATCATGGGACTTCATTGCTTCATCAAATGTTTTAAGGTCATCCTCAACATTAAAGCAATAGGAGTGTTGGTCAGAGACCTCATCCCTTGTTCCTTCAATTAAGTATAATTGAAATTCAGGTCCAAAGTTCTTTGAAGTCCTATTCCTTTTGCTTTTTCTAAGCTCAGGTTTAGGTTGTTGAGGTACAACCTCTTCAGGGACCACTCAACCACCAATGTCTTCAGTTCCAGTAGAAATCCTAAGACTTGGTCTAGGGACTGAAGAGAATCTGTTTTCATCAAAGATAGCATCCATTGATTCAATTATTGAGTTAATTAAAACTGATTCATTAGGTTCAATAACATAGAACCTAAAAGCCTTGGAATTCTCAGCATATCCAACAAAGATGCATTCAATGCCTCTTTCACCAAAAGTTTTTCAGCTTTGGATCAAGGAGTCTTACAACTGCCCTACAACCCCAAACACTGAGGTAGTTCAGGTTTGGTTTTATTTTAGTCTAGAGTTCAGAAGGGGTAATCCTATTCCTTTTGTTATAAACCCTATTTAATAAATAGTAAGCTGTCAACATAGCTTCACCCTAGAACCCTTGACTCAGTCCTGAGTAGGACAATATGGAATTAACCATTTCTTTCAGTACTCTATTTTTCCTTGTAGATATACCATTTTGTTATAGAGTATAGGGAGCAGTTGTTTCATGGATAAAACCAACAGATCAAAAATACAGAGTATCCATGTACTCACCTCCCCTATCAGTTATGAATCTTTTGATTAGGGGGACCCTTGTTGTAATTCAACTTCAATTTTGAATACTTTGAATTTATCTAATGTTTCATCCTTAGTATGTAATAAATAAACATAGCAAAACCATGATGCATCATTAATAAATGTCGCAAAGTATTTCTTATTCCCTAATGAGGGAGTAGCATGCAGATCACATAAATCATTGTGGATCAGCTCCAAAACTTTAGTTTTACGTTTTATAATTTGAAATGGTTTCTTAGTAATTTTGGTCAGCATGCAAGTCTTACACTTTTCAGTGTCCATGTCAAAATCTAGGATTAACCCATCCTTAGACATGTCTCGCATCCTCTTATAGTGGACATGGCCCAATCTAGCATGCCATAAGATTGATTCATCAGTTTAGATGTTGACATAAAGGATGAAGCAATATTATCATGAATAATATTAAGCCTGAATATTTGATTACTCAAATAACCAAAACTAATAAACACACCATGTTTGGATAAAATAAATTTATTAGATTCAATCACTTGTTTATAACCATAATTGTTCAAAATACTACTAGAAACTAAATTCTTCCTTATATTAGGAACATGCAAAACATTAAACAATGAAACAATCTTTTCAGAAGTAAACCTAATATCTACACAACCACGTCCATGCACCAAGGCTGTTGACTATTTCCTATGTGAAGAATAGATCCATCATTCAGCGACTCATAGGTCTTGATTTATCATCTATCTTTACATACATGCACAGTTGCTCCTGAGTCAACCCATCACGCAACATCATCATCCTGCACAAAGTAAGCCTCAGATACATATGTAAAATAATAAACCTTAAGAGATTTATTAAACATATTTTGACCTTTCAGAGGAACTGAACCATTCCCTAAACCACTTGTGCGTTAACCATTGGTTTTACTACCAACATTAACACCTTTTTAATCCATTTTAATGTGATCAGTTTTGCCACATTTCCAACAAGTAGGTTTAGCCTTCTTGTTAGGATCATCCCTTGTGTTATCATGATCTTTACATATACCCTTGTTGTCATTGTACCTAGTGGAGTTGTTATGCTCTACCATATTAACAACTGAAGGACCAACAACATTGTTACCTTTTGGCTTGTCAATATCCTACACCTTGAGGGAATCCTCAATGCGCAGATGACTACCCAACTCAACAAGAGTGAACTCCCCCTTTAGATGTTACAAGGTGTGCTTGAAATTTTTTCAAGAACAAGGAAGTTTATCAAGGATACAAGAAACCTAAATGGCCTCATCTATGTTCATTTTGTGTTGTGTAAATCTTCCAAGTATACACATAAGTTCATTGTATTGTTCCATAACCGGTCTTGAATCAGTCATTTTGTAATTTGTGAATTACTAACAAGGAACGTCTTACTTGATACATACTCAACTATATATTTGGCCTCTAAAGAATCCCATAGTTCTTTTGAAGATTCAACATTTTGGTAAATATCAAATAAAGGATTAGACAAACCATCGAGGATTAAACCTCTGCAAACACAATCATCATTGTCCTACTTGGCCCTCTTCTTGAGTTGTTCCACGGTAGCATTCTCACCATCTTCAGGAATGGAAGTAGTGAGCACATACAACATACTCATGCTGGAAAGCAAGAAGTGCATTTTCTTCTGCCATCTTCTAAAGTTCACCTTTCAAACTTGTCAATCTTGGCAAAGTATAAAGCCATGTGTTTCATAGCAGCAGCATCTATTGATTATCACATAATAATCTTCTTTGATTGTTGGTTGTATGTGTCCCAGATCAGGGTGAAGATAATCAATAGCCTAGTTAATTACCAAAGATGGTTAGCGGATATCACTTGAAGTCGTGTAATCACTTTCTAAAGAAGATTATTCGACCCTATACCAAGGTTACATAAATACCTACTCAGGATAAAACCAAGTGTTTGTTCTTGTTTTAAGTAAAAATCAAGAACTCTTCGCTTCTAAGTGTTTATGTTTTTTGTATTATGTTTCCATGCAGTTGTGATCTCTTATTTAGATAAGAAATACTCAAACCCTAGTCAAAGAATTATGAGAGATTATAGGAGATATAATCTCTTCCATAATTAGCCTCCTTGATTTTAGGAATTAGTGGTTACATGACCATATTAATTATAGTAATTAAATGCAGTCAAACTTGCCACTAGAACATGTCAAAGTTGTTACAAGTCAGTTGAATTCATTCCAGCAAGGTCAGTACTTCAGCGTCCTTAACTATCAGTTAACTCACTGAAGAGTATACCCGCTGAAGGTTCAAACTGAAGAGGCCCACTGGTGAGTTGACCAGCTAAGGATACATCATCTGATAGATTACTCCCTGATGGTATCATTCAGCTTACTACTCATGGAGTACAAAGATGAAGCCATCAAACTGATGAATATCATTTAGTGAGTGAACTCACTGAACTTCATCAGCGACCTAAATTCCCTTTTACCACTATTAGAGTCAGGATGTTCAGTGACCTATGGGAGTACACTCCGTACCTCTAATCCCATTACCCGGTATTAGGGATGGCAACGGGTCGGGTTTGGGTCGGGTTTTAGTGAACCCGTACCCGCACCCGTTTATAATTTCCAAACCCGTATCCGCCCCAATACCCGATGGGTACCCGGTTAGTATTATCCATCGGTTTTCTCAACATTAAAGCAATAGGAGTGTTGGTCAGAGACCTCATCCCTTGTTCCTTTAATTAAGTATAATTGAAATTCAGGTCTAAAGTTCTTTGAAGTCCTATTCTTTTTGCTTTTTTCTAAGCTCAGGTTTATGTTGTTGAGGTACAACCTCTTTAGGGACCACTGAACCACCAATGTTTTCAGTTCCAGTAGAAATCCTAAGACTTGGTCTAGGGACCGAAGATAATCTATTCTCATCAAAGATAGCATCCCTTGATTCAATTATTGACTTAATTAAAACTAATTCATTAGGTTCAATAACATAGAACCTAAAAGCCTTAGAATTCTCAGTATATCCAACAAAGATGCATTCAATGCCTCTTTCACCCAAAGTTTTCAGCTTTGGATCAAGGAGTCTTACAACTGCCCTACAACCCCAAACCCTGAGGTAGTTTAGGTTTGGTTTTATTTTAGTCTAGAGTTCTGAAGGGGTAATCCTATTCCTTTTGTTATAAACCCTATTTAATAAATAGTAAGCTATCAACATAGCTTCACCCTAGAACCCTTGACTCAGTCCTAAGTAGGACAATATGGAATTAACTATTTCTTCCAGTACTCTATTTTTCCTTTTAGATATACCATTTTGTTATAGAGTATAGGGAGCAATTGTTTCATGGATAAAACCAACAGATCAAAAATACATAGTATCCATGTACTCACCTCCCCTATCAGTCATGAATCTTTTGATTAGGGACCCTTGTTGTAATTCAACTTCAGTTTTGAATACTTTGAATTTATCTAATGCTTCATCCTTAGTATGTAATAAATAAACATAGCAAAACCATGATGCATCATCAATAAATGTCGCAAAGTATTTCTTATTCCCTAATGAGGGAGTAGCATACAGATCACATAAATTATTATGGATCAGCTCCAAAACTTTAGTTTTACGTTTTATAATTTGAAATGGTTTCTTAGTAATTTTGGTCAACATGCAAGTCTTGCACTTTTTAGTGTCCATGTCAAAATCTAGGATTAACCCATCCTTAGACATGTCTCGCATCCTCTTATAGTGGACATGGCCCAATCTAGCATGCCATAAGATTGATTCATCAGTTTAGATGTTGACATAAAGGCTGAAGCAATATTATCATGAATAATATTAAGCCTGAACATTTGATTACTCAAATAACCAAAACTAATAAACACACCATGTTTGGATAAAATAAATTTATTAGATTCAATCACTTGTTTATAACCATAATTGTTCAAAATACTACTAGAAACCAAATTATTCCTTATATTAGGAACATGCAAAACATTAAACAAGGAAACAATCTTTCCAGAAGTAAACCTAATATCTACACAACCACGTCCATGCACCAAGGCTGTTGACTATTTCCTATGTGAAGAATAGATCCATCATTCAGCGATTCATAGGTCTTGATTTATCATCTATCTTTACACACATGCACAGTTGCTCCTGAGTCAACCCATCACGCAACATCATCATCATGCACAAAGTAAGCCTCAGATACATATGTAACATAATAAACCTGAAGAGATTTATTAAACATATTTTGACCTTTCAGAAGAACTGAACCATTCCCTAAACTACTTGTGCGTTAACCATTGGTTTTACTACCAACATTAACACCTATTCAATCCATTTTAATGTGATCAGTTTTGCCACATTTCTAACAAGTAGGTTTAGCCTTCTTGTTAGGATCATCCCTTGTGTTATCATGATCTTTACATATACCCTTGTTGTCATTGTACCTGGTGGAGTTATTATGCTCTACAATATTGACAACTGAAGGACCATCAACATTGTTACCTTTTGGCTTGTCAATATCCTACACCCGGAGGGACTCCTCGATGTGCAGATGACTACCCAACTCAACAAGAGTGAACTCCCCCTTTAGATGTTACAGGGTGTGCTTGAAATTTTTCCAAGAATAAGGGAGTTTATCAAGGATACAAGAAACCTAAATGGCCTCATCTATGTTCATTTTTTGTTGGGTAAATCTTCCAAGTATACACAAAAGTTCATTGTATTGTTCCATAACCGGTCTTGAATCAGTCATTTTGTAATTTGTGAAATACTAACAAGGAACGTCTTACTTGATACATCCTCAACTATATATTTGGCCTCTAAAGAATCCCATAGTTCTTTTGAAGATTCAACATTTTGGTAAATATCAAATAAAGGATCAAACATACCATCGAGGATTAAACCTCTGCAAACACAATCATTATTGTCCTACTTGGCCCTCTTCCTGAGTTGTTCCATGGTAGCATTCTCACCATCTTCAGGAATGGAAGTAGTAAGCACATACACCACACTCATACTGGAAAGCAAGAAGTGCATCTTCTTCTGCCATCTTTTAAAGTCCACCCTTCAAACTTGTCAATCTTGGCAAAGTATAAAGCCATGTGTTTCATAGCAGCAGCAACTATTGATTATCACATAATAATCTTCTTTGATTGTTGGTTGTATGTGTCCTAGATCAGGGTGAAGATAATCAATAGCCTAGTTAATTACCAAAGATGGTTAGCGGATATCACTTGAAGTCGTGTAATCACTTTCTAAAGAAGATTATTCGACCCTATACCTAGGTTACATAAATACCTGCTCAGGATAAAACCAAGTGTTTGTTCTTGTTTTAGGCAAAAATCAAGAACCCTTCGCTTCTAAGTGTTTATGTTTTTGTATTATGTTTCCATGCAGTTGTGATCTCTTATTTATATGAGAAATACTCAAACCCTAGTCAAAGAATTATGAGAGATTACAGGAGATATAATCTCTTCCATAATTAGCCTTCTTGATTTTAGGAATTAGTGGCTACATGACCATATTAGTTGTAGTCATTAAATGCAGTCAAACTTACCACTAGAACATGTCAAATTTATTACAAGTCAGTTGAATTCATTCCAGCAAGGTCAGTACTTCAGTGTCCTTAACCATCGGTTAACTCACTAAAGAGTATACCCGCTGAAGGTTCAAATTGGAGAGGCTGATGAGTTGACCAACTAAGGATACATCATCTGATGGATTACTCCCTGATGGTATCCTTCAGCTTACTACTCATGGAGTACAAAGATGAAGCCATCAAACTGATGAATATCATTTAGTGAGTGAACTCACTGAACTTCATCAGCGACCTTAATTCCCTTTTACTACTATTAGAGTCAGGATGTTCAGTGACCTATGGGAGTACACTCCGTACCTCTAATCCCATTACCCGGTATGAACTAAACCCACAATTGAACTAAATTTCCAACATATAGACTAAAAAGACAAAGATGAGCCGGTAACAAAGTTTAGAAACATAATATTGGAGTTGGAGAAGTTTATATAGATAAATGGAAAATTTTAGAGAGCTTACTAACTACATAGCAGTGCTATAAAATTAATATCCATCATTGGAGATATGAAAATACATTGTTGTTTCAAAAATACTTATGACGTTCATCCGGTTAGTAAAGTGGACAAAATTTGGAGTAGCATTTATATTGGCGTTGCTTTTAATTATAACTAATTAATAAACTCAATTAAGAACTAGTATTTAGGATTAAACAAGTTTAGTTATTGGTGGGTTTTATTTTATTGCAACAAAACACATTAAATTTCATGAAATTTGTTTATGTTGTTACGAATAAAAACTGTGGTGTCATTAAAGGAATTACATTAGTTTATTAGTAACTTAAAACACAAGGTCTAGAAGTGTAATTAGTTGAAACTTCCCTTGTGTTAGGGTGGAGGGTTTTCCTTCGCCACATCAGCTCCACATCATCAAAAAACACTCACTTTAATTTTTTCTTCAACTTTCCCTCAACCATTGCAGCACCCTCTTTCTCTTCCATTAATATTTTTCTATTTTTTATTATTTAAAAATACTCTCAAAATACAAATATTCACTCACAACATAATAAAAAACTATTTTATCTCTCTTCTAAAACACTCTCTCTCTTACTTTTACATATGAGACTCCTTCCATCCACAGGATAATTTCTTGATTTGATTTACTTTTCTCAAAAGTAGTGCATTGGTACTCCCGCAAAATATGATTTTTTTGACTCTTTTCCCGTCCCACACCTAGAACCCTTAGGCCTATAAATAACACCTTCTAAAAATACTAGAGGGTGAAGCTTCAATTATATTTTCCATACATTTTCCTTTTTTAATAAAAACCTTTTGAAATAATGAAAATATTCTCTCTCTAAATATGGCTTACTCATACTTTGAACTTCCCCGACCTCCTAAGATACTAGATCTTTGATCATGACAAGTGGTATCAGAGCTGCAAAGGTGATTCGTGATGTTTTTCGAGCTTAATCGACGAGCTTATTTTGGTCAGATTCGGCTTATTGGTATATAACAGCTTATTCAGATCTGTTCATTGATGATGGTAAATTAGACCCTTACTATATATATAAATATAAATAAATATATAAATATAATAATGAGAATCAAAAATATCAATCAAATGTAGTAAATCGGGAAGTACGCGATTCCCGGGTCGTTATTCCCCGACGAGGCGTGAAATTGACGATTACGTTATTGGTTTGATAATCGGATGCTTGGATAATCAAAGATTTGATTGGGTTTTCTAAAACTACGGGAAATTAATGCAATTTAAACTAATGTAAACTTAAAACTACGGGAAAGCATAAAAAGACAATTAAATAACTTCAAAATCTACGGGAAACATAAATAAGGCATAAAAGGAAAACCTAAGTCTAAGGAAGCATAAAAAAGAAGGCAATTAAAGAAACTGGCTAAAAACGTTAACAGGAATTAAAAACGAACGCGACTTAAAAACCTAATTTATTAAATTTAAATCCTAAAATGATTTTCTAACTTTTAATTAATCCTAAGTGACAAAAAAGTAAAAACAAAGAAAACTAGATCAAAAACAAAAGTAAATTAAGCTTAAAACGCAAAAAAAACGTAAACGGGATCGAATCCGGTTCTTTAAAAAACCAATTTTTTTGCAAAAATAACCCTACGTAAGTAGATTTATTTTTCCTAGGTCCTAAATGATAAAAGAAAATTATATTTTTTTGACTTTTTTATTATGAATTAATTACGAAATTAAACTAAAAATATTATTAAAAATATAAAACTATTTTAGAAAAATATGAAAATTTCAGGAAAAGTGCTAAATACTACAAAGATCTTATGAAAATTAACAACTGGAAAAGTGCATAATGAAAAAGCTAAAAGGCTCGAATAAGCTTATTGGGCCAAAACGCCCTTAAGAAATTAATTGTGCAACATTAAACCAGATGGCCCTACTGGCGCTACTGGTTAATGAGTGTGTTGTGTGGGACGTTTGTTGTGAAAGGGGAGGTCATGGGTTCGACCCCCCATGGCTTCCCTTTTTTAAAAACATTTTTTTAATTTTAAAAACTTGAAGAGTACATGGAAATAAGCATTTTTAATAAAAACCATTTTATCTAAAAACTTATAAATAAGCCACAATTAAGCTGAAAAGATGACAGATTGCTTGCTATACACTAAGGACAAGGAGGCTTAACTAAGGGCTTATTCTAGGACATTTAAGCTAAAGGCAAAGGCAAGCTAAGCAAAAACAGATAACAAACAACCTATAATAAGCATGTAGGAACACAAATTAAGCAATGAAAACAGGCAATGAAGAAATAAGACAGATTGGCTTTTTACACTATAAAATTTTAAGCTAAAAGTGCATTAGGCTCAAAAAGCTAGAATAAGCTAGGGGCAAAGCTGAATAAGCTAGGGGGTCTAAACTACATCTAATAAGCACAAATTAACCAAAACTAAAAGCTAGAATTCTAAAATAAGCAAATAAGCAGATAGGGGTAAAAATTGCTAAAAACAGCGGTGTGCCAGTATACATCTCGCTATGAGTGCATTATTATTCTCTATACAACGCATCCGTTGTGTCATATTCCCGACACGAGACGATAGCTAGTCGTCACGGATTAGAGGTGGTAATCTCCAAATAGTACTATTTCTTGTATAAGCGTATGCCATTACCCGGCAATTAACAATTCATGATTTCCGCGGGTCTTTTATCTAGCGAGTTATTAATTATAATAATCAAGGCTCTCTAGCATACAAATTCCCATGTGTTCTAATTTAAAAACAAGCATGTTATTCCTCGCGGGTTTATAACACAATTAACGTGTACAAAATTGCGAGGCTATGAACTCACTTAGTGGAATGTTGGACAGAGAATATAGATGAATAAGAAACTTAGAAGTAGGGCGTCAATCAAACCAAGATATACAATTTTAACGGGTCTTAAGGGTTCTAGTCGATTTAATTAGAATAAAGCTTAATTGATATCAGTATATGTATTAATGTAGTATATATGGGATGATCATGCTTTTTGAAATATATTTATTTTAAACTTAAGTTTTCTAGGTTTTTACTTGTTTTTATTCGCCATTTTACTAGTATTGTCTAAATTGTGTCAAAAGCCCAATAGGCCCCTTATGCAAGCCCATTAAGATCATTAGGTTAGATATTAATAACCTCAAATACCAGGTCTTTGCTATGTAATAATTATGCCAAAGTGGGTTGGGCTTAATGCCAAAATCCAATTGATTCTATTTTACATTCATTGGGGCTAGTGCGCCCATTTAAGCTTGTAAAAGCGTCTTATTATAAATTTTCGGGTCTTGAGGTCGAGGAATGTTATTGTCAGTAAGTTACCTTTTAAAACACTCCACGAGTGGGTCTACACCTGGGTTTTAGTGGTAAAAACGTTTTTTTATTATAGGTGTTCGTGTAGACGTTAACGTCTACAATACGTTTAGGTTTACAAAAATAGTCGTATTTCTAATTAACCTTAAATGATTTCAATTAATAAACTTTACATATTCTGTAGTTTATAATTAAGCTATATATTTACAGATCAAGGTTACTTTTATACTTATTTTTAAGTATACTATACTTACTGATTAAATCACTCACACAAAGGTCAAGTTGATAGAAAGTTCGGCTCTGAAAACTCACTTTCACCATTTTTGATGCCATTTACAAACCATAATGAATTGGTTGATCATCCAATTGGTACATAACCTACATGATTTTATCTAGGTTTATAGTTTTATGTTTTTAGCCAACTCAGTACGTAAGTATGACTTTTTTGTGCATCTGTATAGTACGGGATCACCCCACTAAATATGCGTCAGAACTGATGTCTTTTGGTTAAAATGGTCTAACTCATTCAATTTTTACTTTCATGAGATCCAATTTAGCCTATGTCATAACTGCAATTTCTCAGCAACCTAGAGTATAATCCCATCTACATTAAGCCAACCTAAATATCCAGACCTGGCTGTTAACAACAACCATAATTTTTAGTGATTTCTATCTCGTTTCAATTAGTTGATTTAAGCTAATTTTTACCCTAGATCTACTGACATGAATGAACTATATACCTTTGATCATCATATATCATACATGTAGAAACCATAAAATGAAATCAAAAAATATAAATTAACAACAGAACAATAAAGATTATCTACCCAACATCTGGGAAATGATGAATATTTGTCCAAAACATTGAAGCCTTCTACACCACTCTAGTCCTTTACCCCAAATTAATTTTTGACCACCATTTTATTTACCCAAAAATGACTTTCTTAACTACTTGTGTAATTCGCCCCTAATCTTGCTATAAACCTTTTTGAATATTCTTTAAATCACACAAAATTATAGTAACCATATGATAAGTGCTTAATTAACATATTTTCCTTAAAACGAGCTTAAATGACCAAAAACAGACAAAAACTGCCAAATATATGTTTGTTTTGCATTTGTATTGTGCAGGAAGTGGATATCAGAACAAAAAGACAGAAAAACCAAGCCAAAATGACATACAATGAGCATGGACTGGGAATGACTGTGCAAAACTCAAGGCAAAGTCCAAACAATGCCAAAGTCAGTGTCAATACTGAACGAATCAGCAGGTCAAACGGAGCCCGGAATGAGAATACTATTGAATGCAATCTTAACCCATCTGATGGGCCGGGAAAGCCCAATAGTATAATTATGAAGACTGTGAAGACCAAATGGGCCCTCAATCAATTACAACAGCCCATTTGTGTGCATTTGACAAAGACTGTGAAGACTTTGAAGGCCCAATCCTAGCCCAGTTACAGCCACTCTCAGCCATTGTACACACAAAACCCACTTCATAACCTTATTGGGCTTGAAAAAGCCCTATAATCTTAACGGCACCACACCTCAGTGGGCCCAATACAAGCCCAAAAGCCCAACACAAAACCCAAGCCCAACAAAAGCCCAAAATCCTTTTTTATAAAACTTTAGGGACTAAAGTTGTCATTTTTTAAAGTTGTTTTAAAAAGAAAAATAGAAAAATAAAACACAAGGGCTGAAAATGCAAATTACCAAAACCCCTTTTTTTCTTTTAGTAAATAAACAGCAGGGACCAAATTTGCAATTTCCTTAAACCCCTTTTATTCTTTTTAGTTATAAACCACAAGGACCAAAAGTGACACTTTCTAAACCTATTTATAACTAAACCCGGCTTAATAAGAAATGAAAAAAGAGAGAAAGATAGAGGGCCATTCTTGCATCATCTTCAATCTTCTCTTTTAAACCACTGCAACCACCATCGTACCCGCCAAATCCATACCACCCCTTTCCCATGGTTTTCTAGCTACAAACCACCTCCCAAGTACCTCTCCCAGCTCACCCTTCACCTTTCCCCACCTCCCCATTGCCCCTATACCTTTCCCTGTTAACAAAACACACAACCCGATCCCCATCAATGGTTGAGATGAAGACAAACCAAAGAGAAGGCTAGGATTGCTTTGAGAGTTTGTACTCTCACAGCTAACACAAGACAGGACAAAGAGAAGGCAAAGAGAGCTTGTATAAAAGAGCCAAGACCAAGCCGAACAACCACACCATTTTTTTATGTTTTTAGCTTAATTTTAATTCAAAGTCTTTCTTTTAATCATTTAAGTGTAATTTAGTTCATTTAAAAGTTTTATGTTGTAACAACTTTCAGTTTAAATAAAAGTTAAGAGTTCTTGTTATTTCCATTGTCGAAATTTGAAAGATAATTTACGTTTTTAAAATGTTTAAATTGGTTTAAGATTGTGCTAAGGAGTTTTAACATCAACTATCAATCAATTATATCTTCTGTCTTCTTTTACAAAAAAAACAGTTAAAAAGCTTTTTTTTATATTTAAGGGGGTGTTTGGTTTAACCTGAAAATGGGTCATATGGGGTTTGTTGTGGGTCAAGCTCACTCAGCCAACTTTGGCTGAGTGTGTAGGCTTTATTAAGCCACCTTAATCACCACTTTTAATTTGAAAATAAGTTTTTAAGTTATTTCTATATTCTGTCAAAATTTAAATGAGCCAAAATGACCATAAGAGCTTAAGCTGTTGAAACAGCTTAAGCTCCACTATTTTGGTAATGTTATTAAGTTAAAAAAAAGCCAAAAGAGCGCCCTTTGTCCTGTAATTGTGACACACCAAGTCACCAAGTGTGTATGTATGCATGTGTGTTTGTGAAATCAGCCAACTTGCAGCCCCAAAATCAGCATGTTTAAGTTGTCTTATTCGCCTCAATTTTGAGGCAATAAGTCTCATTGGTCCCCCTTAAATTCTGTTTGTGGTTGATTTTGGCCACAAAAGTCTTTAGACGCATTATTTTGATAAGCCACAAAAGGACACTAGGCCATGTTGTCTTCCCTGGTGTAAAAACCAATTTTTCAGCCCTTGTTATTCTTTTTAATTAAGTTATAAACCCTAGTTCTTTTTGCAGTTTTATTTAGTCCCTAGGTACTACTTTAATTCCCCAAAATCTTGTAGCTTAACTCCTCCTCTAGTATAGCTTATTCTAGGCTTAAAGTTTCCTTTTTTTAAACTGTCAATATAGCTTAAAGTACTCCCCAGCTTATTTTAGGGCTTATTAAGTGACCCAGCTTATATTTAGGGTACCCTTAGGCCTAGTAGCTTATTCCATTAGTTTCTAGCTTATTTTGCAGCTTAAAATCAGAAAAGAAAAGAAAAATAAGCTCATAAGCTTATTTAAGCTTTTGCAGTCCAAAAGCTCACTTTTCTAGCTTATTTACTGAGTAGAAAGCATAAGTGCTTTTACAAAAGTTACTCCCCTTGAGCCCCTTAACAAGTCTTCTTTTATAGCTTTTTGATAATAAGCTGTTGGACCTACCTTGCAATCGGGGTCCACCTCAGGGACCAATTGTGTAATTTTCTCTTTTGTAGTTACTTTGTTAGTTATATTAGTTAGCCTGTTACTCTGTTAGTCCTTATCCCATTTCACTGTTAGTCCCCAAAGTTAACTTTTATTTAATTAAATTAATTAAATTAGGTTTAGATTTAATTAGTTTAATTACTTTTAATTTAAACAGTAAAATTTGGGCATTTTTATATTTTTAGAATTGTTAACTTTTTCTTTATTTAATTTTATTTTTTCAGAATTTTTATAACTTTTATTTTTTGTCTTTTTCTATTTTCTTAGTTTTAATTAGTTATAAATCTTAGAAAAATCATAAAAAATCTAAAAATTAATAAAAAAATATTTTTCTTTTTTATAAAATTTTATTTTGTCATTTAGTGTCTAGGAAAAATATAAAATTTAGTATAGGCTTTATTTTTCTTAAATTTCAGTCTTAGACCCGTTTTACCGGGGGCGTTTTTACGTTTTTTTGTTTTAGCATTCAACTCCTTCCCGTTTTTAGTTCTAGTTTTCATTATTTTTCAATTAAGTTAATTAGATTTAATTTTTATTTTAATTAAATTTTGCATTTATTTCTGAATTTTAGTATTTAGGTTTCCTCGAAAACCTGATACTGTTCCCCGTATTTAATTTAGATTTAATTTTTAGGATTTTCCAATAAATTAATTATGCTTCCCGTAGTTTAAGTTTATCCGATTAACTAATTTTTGTTTCTGTAGTTTTTAAGTATCCCCAATTTTCCTTTTGCTTGTATCCGTAGATTAAATTACGTTTTATTGCAATTATCTAAGTTGTAATTATATCCAGTGTTAGCCATATATCTTTCTTCATCATTCTATTTTCTTCAAACCAGGATTACTTTCTATTGCAGCGCTCGTTGGGGACATACGCCCCGGGAATATCTCTTCCGGAATATTGTTTATTCATGTATTCATATATTTTATCTTTTGTAGATTATGAAATTTTGCTGGGTAAAGGGCATTTGGTTGAGATTGCTAATTTGTGTTATTATAATATATATACTATATACGAATCAATTTTTGGCGACGTTGCGGGGAGGCATTTGCTACGATTATTATCCAACTTTGATCTGAACTTGAAACATCAACAATATATCATATTACAAAAAAACACTCAAAAATATTTTTCTTTTCTTTTTATTAATACTTAATCATATAAAAAAATGTAAAAAATATAAAAAAAAAAAAGAAAAAAAAAATATTAAAAAAAAAAAAAGGCCAAAAAAAAAAGGCCAAAAAAAAAATCAAAAATATAAAAAAATTGTCCATAAAAAAAAATATATAAATTCACTAACATGGTAAATACCAAAAATATACTATTCTCATGACGGTCTTATCAAAATAAGTTCCTGGTGAATGCTGAGTTCCAATCGACTACAAGTTTAAAACTTGCCTTCTGTGTCCATTCCGGATATACGGCTCACCTCATTCTGATTGACAAAAACTATAAAGTGGGATATACGGAGGGTTGTTCTTAGGAATACGACCCAAAGGAGAAATAAGCTTCGCGCTATTCCTACTCTCCGTCACCTGTGCGTTATTCATTAGTGAGAGCTACGTGAAGTAAGATGCTTTATCAGGTTTAAGTTGTCTATCTGATTTTTGTCCAATTGGATTCTGGTTGTTAATAAATCCGAGAAACCAAAAATCATCTTCATTTTCCTTTAAGTTTTAATTTTTTCTTGTCCCTCTTTTTGTTTTCATTATGATGGAGTTCTTAATCTCTGTTGTGAAAGTGTAGGGTGTGGACAACCGACGGATAACTCTTGATTGTGATTCGTGCACGTGCGACGTGCGGTTGTCGGCTATTGAGGGGACTTCTTTGTCTTCGTTGTACTTATGGAAAATGAAAAATTCAATTCGATTTTTCAACTCCGTTACTTTTTGTCAATCTCCATGTTTCTCTCACCACCCCACACACTTCAAGCAAATCTTGTGTGCATTTAGCATGGGAACGATACTCATCTATTGTCACTGTGTAACCTCAAAGCAGAGGCCCATTTAAGCTTGTAAATGAGTCTTATTATAAATTTTCGGGTTCTTGAGGTTCGGGGACAATTGTTTATTATCAGTAAAGTTTCTTTTAAAAACTTCCAAGAGTGGGTTCCTCACTCGGGTTTTAGTGTAAAACGGTTTATTAATTATATGTTCGTGTAGACGTAAATTTTTATAAGTTTAGGTTTACAAAACCTAGTGTATTCTTAATAAACCGTAAATGATATAATTAAAAACTTTACATCCTTAGTTTCACTACTAAGAATATATTACCGATCCATGGTTACTTTTATACTTATTTTAGAGATACATTATACTTATGATCAAATCACTACACAAAGGTCAAGTTACAAATTCGGACTGAAATCTCACTTTCACCATTTTTGATGCCATTTACAAACCATAATGAATTGGTTGATCATCCAATTGGTACAATAAACCTACATGATTTTATCTAGGTTTACATAGTTTTATTTTTAGCCAAACTCAGTACGTAAGTATGACTTTTTGTGCCATCTGTATAGTCAGGTTCGAACTGATGTCTTTTGGTAAACATGGTCAAACTCATTCAATTTCGTATTCATTGAGTATCCAATTACATAAGTTCATAACCACTTTCTGCAACCTAGGTAAATCAAATCAACAAATCAGCCAACCTCAAAAATCCAGACCTGCTGTTAAACAAAATTCCATTAAATTTTAGTGATTTAAGCTAGTTTCCTAGTTGATTAAAGCTATTTTACCTCGATCTATGCATGCAAGAACTATTTCACCTGTGGATCATCATATATCATACTGTAATCATAAAAATGAAATCAATAACTATAAATACAACAAGGAACAATTAAAGATTATACCCAACAATATGGGAAAATGATGAATATTTGTCCAAAACAATGGAAGCCTTCTACACCACTCTTGATCTTTACCCCAAATTAATTTTTGACCACCATTTTATTTACCCAAAATGACTTTATAATACTTGTGTAAATCTCAGCCCCAATCTTGAATATAAACCTTCTTGAATACTTCTTTAAATCACCACAAAAATATATACACCATATGATAAAGTTGCTTAATTACACCCTCTCTTTTCCTCTAAAAAAACGAGCTTAAATGACCAAAAACAGACAAAAACTGCCAAATATATGTTCTGTTTGCATTTGATATTGGGCAGGACGTGATATTCAACAAACAAGACAGAAAACCAAGCCAAAATGAAAAACTGTGCATGGAATGGAAAAGACTGTGCAAAATCAAGGCCCAAAGTCCAAAAATGCCAAAGTAGACGTCATTACTTGAAGAATCAGCTTTCAAACCGGAGCGGCATGACGATTACTATTGAATGCAATTTTAACCCATACTGATGGGCGGGTAAGCAATAGGTATAACTATGAAGACTGTGAAGACAATGGGGCCCTCAATCACATTTACAACGCCCATTTGTGTGCATTTTGACAAAGATGTGAAAGACTTTGTAGGCCAATCCTAGCCCAGTTAAGCCAATTCAGCATTGTAACACAAAACCCATTCATAACCTATTGGGCTTGAAAAAGCCACTAACATAAGAACACTCCTCAGTGGGCCCAATACAAGCACAAGCCAACACAAAACCCATTAGCCCAAACAAAAGCCAACATCCCTTTTATAAATCAATTTAGGGACTAAGGTGTCATTTTTTAAAGTTGTTTTAAAAAGTACATAGAAAAATAAAACCACAAAGGGGCTGAAAAATGCAAAATTACATAAACCCCTTTTTTTCTTTTAGTTCAATTAAATAACAAACAGGACCATTTTTGCAATTTCCTTAGAACTCTCCTTTTTTCTTTTTGTTAAAACCACAAGGACCCAAAAGTGACACTTTCTAAATCTTATTTATACACTAAACCGGCTTATTAAGAAAAATGAATAAGAGAGAAAACGATAGTGGGCCCTATTCTTGCATCTCTTAATCTTCTCTTTTAAAACCATGCAACCACCATGTACCCCCAACATCATACCACCCTTTCCGTGGTTTTCTAGCTTACCAAACCACCTCTCAATACCTCTCAGCCTCACCCTTCACCTTCACCACCTCCCCATGAGCCCTTTCCTTTCCTGTTAACAAAAACCACAACCCTGTATCCCCCATCAATGGTTGAAATGACAGACTCAATCCAAAGATGAAGGCTAGGAATTGCTTTGAGAGTTTGTACTCTCACAGCTAACACAAGACAGGACAAAGAGAAGGCAAAGAGAGCTTGTATAAAAGAGCCAAGACCAAGCCGATAAACCACCCATTTTTTTACTGTTTTAGCTTAATTCTTAACTTCAAAGTCTTTCTTTTAATATTTTAGTGTAATTTTAGTTCATGTAAAAGTGTTATGTTGTAACAACTTGACAGTTTGAATACAAGTTAAGAGTTTTGTACATACCATTGCGCAATTTGAACGATAATTTCAAGCAGTTTAAACCCTGGTTTATTGGTTAAATATGTGTCAGAGTTCTTAAACATAACCGATAATCAATTTTTCTCTGTTTTCTGTTACAAAAAAAAAACAGTTAAATAAGCGCTTTTTATTTACTATTTAAGGGGGTTTGGTTTAACCTGGAAAAATGGGTCATATGGGAGTATGTTGTGGGACAAGTACACTAGACAACTTTGGTGCAGTGTTGTAGGCTTTATTAAGCCACCTTAATCACCACTTTTAATTTGAAAATAAGTTTTTAAGTTATTTCTATATTCTGTCAAAATTTAAATGAGCCAAAATGACCATAAGAGCTTAAGCTGTTGAAACAGCTTAAGCTCCTCATTTCTTGTATTGTTTAAGTTACAAAAAGCCAAAAAGAGAGACCCTTTGTCCTGTAATTGTGACACACCAAGTCACCAAGTGTGTATGTATGCATGTGTGTTTGTGAAATCAGCCAACTTGCACCCCCAATATCAGCATGTTTAAGTTGTCCTTATTAGCTCAATCTTTGAGAATAAGCTCATTGGTCCCCCCTTTAATTCTGTTTGTGGTTTATTTTGGCCAAAAAGCTCTTTAGAGCTTATTTTGATAAGCCAAAAAAGCCCCTAGGCCACTGTTGTACTTCCCCTGGTGTAAAAACCAATTTTCAGCCCTTGTTTTCTTTTAATTAAGCTTCATAAACCCTAGTTCTTTTTGCAGTTTTATTTAGTCCCTAGGTACTACTTTAATTCCCCAAAATCTTGTAGCTTAACTCCTCCTCTAGTATAGCTTATTCTAGGCTTTAAGTTTCCTTTTTTTAAACTGTCAATATAGCTTAAAGTACTCCCAGAATTATTTTAGGGCTTATTAAATTGACCCAGATATATTTAGGGTACCCTTAGGCCTAGTAGCTTATTCCATTAGTTTCTAGCTTATTTTGCAGCTTAAAATCAGAAAAGAAAAGAAAAATAAGCTCATAAGCTTATTTAAGCTTTTGCAGTCCAAAAGCTCACTTTTCTAGCTTATTTACTGAGTAGAAAGCATAAGTGCTTTTACAAAAGTTACTCCCCTTGAGCCCCTTAACAAGTCTTCTTTTATAGCTTTTTGATAATAAGCTGTTGGACCTACCTTGCATATCGGGGTCCACCTCAGGGACCAATTGTGTAATTCTCTCTTTTGTAGTTACCTTTGTTAGTCCCTATAGTTAGTTAGCCTGTTACTCTGTTAGTCCTTATCCCATTTCACTGTTAGTCCCCAAAGTTAACTTTAGTTAGTTTATTTAATTTAATTAATTAAATTAGGTTTAGATTTTAATTAGTTTAATTACTTTAATTATAAACAGTAAAATTTGGGCATTTTTATATTTTTAGAATTGTTAATTTTTTCTTTATTTAATTTCATTTTTTCAGAATTTTTATAACTTTTATTTTTTGTCTTTTTCTATTTACTTAGTTTTAATTAGTTATAAATCTTAGAAAAATCATAAAAAATCTAAAAATTAATAAAAAAATATTTTTCTTTTTTATAAAATTTTATTTTGTCATTTAGTGTCTAGGAAAAATCATAAACTTTGTATAGGCTTTATTTGTCTTTAAATTTCAGTCTAAGACACGTTTTACCCGGTGCGTTTTACGTTTCCTTTTTTCGTTTAGCATTCAAACGACCTCGTTTTAGTTTGTTTTCTTTATTTTTCCCAATTAAAGTTATATTAGATTTAACTTTTAAAGTTTTAATTTAATTTAGCATTTGTTTTCTTAATTTTTTGTAATTTAGGTTTCGATCACTGATTCTGTTCCCGTATATCATTTAGATTTTAAATTTAGGATTTCCAAGAATTACTTATTGTTCCCGTAGTTTAATTTCTATCCATATTTAACTTAATTTATGTTTCTGTAGTTTTTAAGTCCCAGTTCACTTTGCTTGTTTTCCCGTAGAATAAATTAAGTTTTATTTAATTAATCTTAGTTGTACCTTATATCTGTGTTTCCATCAGCTATATTCTTCATATTCAATTTCCTCATTCAAACCAGGATTACTTTCAATTGCAAGCCTCGTTGGGACATACGACCCGGGAATATCTCTTCCGGAATCTTTTTATTATTGATTCTCATATATTTTATCCTTTTGTAGATTTTGACCTTTTTGCCTTGGTTAAGGGCATTTGGTTGAGATCTGCATTTGTGTTATTTTAAGTGTATACTATTTGACGAATCAATTTTTGGCGCCGCTGCCGGGGAGGCATTTGCTACGATTATTATCCGACTTTGATCTGAACTTGTCTTATTATTAGTATATCATATAAAAAAAAACACAAAAATATTTTTCTTTTCTTTTTATTAGTACATATCATATAAAAATAAAAAAAAATAAAAAAATTCGTTACTCAAAGGAGGATTAGTCAAAAAGAAAGGATAGGAATGTCGAAACTTCAAGTCGGGTATCATAGTCGATAAATAGATAAGTGTCAAAGAATTTCTGATGAATGAACGGAAATCAAGAAGTAGTTAACACATTGTCAAGTAGCCCGCATCACAGATGGGTAATTCGATGGGAAAAGGAATAAGGGTACATATGCAGAGTCCCTACTTGTACCACTTGCAAACCTACAAAATCTTGATTTTCGGACTTCTACAGTTAAAAATTGATCTTTATCAAAATTTTACGGTGACTACTATTCAGCCTTGCATGGCCCCTTCTAAATTATACGTAGGTGCACGACTATGTATAATTTAGGAATAGCAATGCAATGCTCAGTTCGTCAAACTAATGTCATCATATTATAAAATGTTTGATCATGCTTAATTTATAGATATAATCAAAATGATTTTACAGAACCGTTCATAGTATGAAGTAATTTATTGTACAGATGTTTATAATATTAATTTTACTGGTGATCAGCAACTATTTATAATTTCTCATATTAAAATAATCATAAAACTGATGAAAATTTAAATTTTCTAAGGTGATAATTATAGTAATCTTTTTAAACAATAAAAGTGTTTGCATGAGCGTAGTAAAGAGTGGTTCACAAAATGGGTAGGTGAAATGATTACAATGTGATAGGAAATGAGTTTAGCCAAAAATCCTTCATAGATCCATGATATCGATGGCGATTGAGATATCGAGGAGAAGAAGTTACAACGCAATTAAATTATAAATGAGTATTCATTCAAAGATTGCATAATCAAATAGGGAACATACTACAAGAATATGAAAGAAAGATACAACGACTCACGTAGAAGTTTAGAATCAAAAGAGTTGTATTTTTCATTAATCACAAACGATGTCACAAGTGGTATCGGCACACATTACATTGTCACCATCTAATGCCTATAAAAACTCCAAGGACTAGTTCTACTAACTGATATCTTAGTTTAGTTAGTGATTTACAAAAGATACTACAAATGATAAATTAATCTACTAAGAGTCACTAGGTGATCCATGTGACTCAGAAGGCTCTCGGTCCCACTAGGAGGAGAGTTCTTTGATTTCTTTCTCGGACGCTCAATATCCTCATCATCAGATGGCGGCTTAGGAACAACCCTAATACGAACCATCTCCATGTAGAATCTCTTGTTCCACCCTTGAGACACATGCAACCTCCTCTCAGCCATGTCACACTCCATACGAGCCCACTCCAACTTAGTCTCAGTCTCAGTAAACCTTTTCTTTAATGTGGCATTCTCCCTGCTTTCCAATACCAACACCCTCTCGAGAACATTACCCAAAGCACGCTCGACATTTTCCAAATCATGATTAAGTAACTCCCTTTCTTTTTCCCCGATTTTATTCTTGGATTTGAGAAGAGCAATCTCAGTTTGGCACGTACCCAACTCGGCCTCCATGACTCTAGCTTGAGCATGTGACGCCTCTAAATCACGCCTCAGAGCCCACGGTGCTAAATCGTCAATTATTAGATGAGTCACGAGTAGAAGATGACTCACCCATCTCAAATAAACCTCTCGGGAAGGTACGAGTGGCATAAGGCTTTTGGGTAATAGTCCCAGCAGTAGCCTCGGGTTTTTTTTTTTACACATCGACCTCCTCATCCTCTGTCTCAGAATCGGATGACACAAAATCAGATGACACATCTCCAGGTGGCGGGGATTTGTCACCCTCCACATCATAAGGAAATATAACTCAACATCATTGTCGAGCTCAATCTCAACATCTTCCTCGGGTTCTTCATTAGGTTCCTCTTCGGGATCTTCTTCAGGATCCTCTTCAGATATTCTTTGTCATTAAATTCTTTATCGTCTGAGAATGTCAACCATTTCGATTGGGATCATTGGGCATCCAAAATTGTTCGGGATCGAGAATACCGGGGTTTTCTTTTGGGAATAGCGTTGTTCGGTTCGTTAAGAGGGTTAGGGTTTTCATGAACAATCCAGTGTGTATAAATATATATTATCGTGTTAGTATAAATATAATAACATAATCAACATTTATATTCAAATAAATGAAACATCTCATATTACAACATATATTGATTTTTTCATATATATATCGATAAAATGATTCCTTTCATTATTGTTACCGTCGGTAATTCGAAGATTCTATTGCACGTTATATCAAAAGATTTTCAAAAAATTCTTTCGTCATTTGTCCTTTTTCGAAAATCTTTTGTTCTCTATAACATAAGCTCTTGATACCAATCTGTAACACCCCCATTTTCATACATCTCAGCGGAAGGGTCCTTTGGGGTGCTACATATTAATACAATAACTCAACCATAGAAAACGACTCAAAAAGAGACGTTTTAAAATCATTTAGTCGCATAAAAGTTTACATCATAGTCCCAAATCGTTCAAATTCATTACAACATTTTGAAATTTCCTCGAATGACATTATTTAATGGGCCTTACAAAAATTTGGTTTTCAATAAGCGACAAACTCAAAATCTCCACTCGCCGAATTACCTTTAAGGACTGAGATAAAACATTCTAAAACGTCAACAATAAGGTGATGACATCCATAGGGTTTATATATTAGATATACCCTTAAAATATGTTGGGGTTCCCAACATCTAATCACCGAACACAAGTATCATTTCTCAAAATTTTCAGGATATAACGATGTGGATCAGACAACGTTATAGGGGGATTATTATAAGCCTCATGAATCGAACGTTACCATATCAATACAAAATGCCCTGCATATTATTCTCTATACAACGCATCCGTAGTGTCATTTTCCCGACACGAGACGATAGCTAGTCGTCACGGATTGGAGGTGGCAACCTCCAAATAGTACTATTCCATGTATAAGCGTATGCCATTACCTGGCAATTAACAATTCATGATTTCCGCGGGTCTTTTATCTAGCGAGTTAATCTAACTTATAATAATCAAGGCTACTAGCATACAATCTCCCTTGTGTTCTATTTTAAAAACAAGCATGTTATCTCCCTCGCGGGTTTATAAAACAATTAAAGTGTATAATGTGAGCTTTGAACTCACTTAGTTGATGTCGGAAGAGAATATCGATAGATAAGAACTTCGGGCGTAAGCGCGTCGATCAACCGAGACCTATACAAATTGTAACGGGTCTTAGGTTTCTAGTCGATAAAATTTAATGAAAACTCATAAATTAAATAAGTATATGTATACATGTAGTTTATATGATGATCATGCTCTTGAAATATAATTATTTCACACTTAAAGTTTTCTAGGTTTTTAACTTGTTTTTATTAGCCATTTTACTAGTATTGTCCAAATTGGTCCAAAAAGCCCAATAGGCCCATTAAGCAAGCCCATTAAGTTATTAGGTTGATATTATTAACCCAAGACCAGGTCTTAGCCCATTAATTAAGCCCAAGTGGGTTGGGCTTAAAGCCAAGTCCAATATGTCTATTTTAATACATTGGGCCTAGTGGCCCAATTAGGCCTTATGGCCCATTTAAGCTTGTAAATGAGTCTTATTATAAATTTTCGGGTTCTCGAGGTCGGGACATGTTTATTATCAGTAAGTTAACTTTTAAAAACTCCCAAGAAGTGGGTCCTACCACCTCGGGTTTTAGTGGTAAAAACGTTTTATTAATTATAGTGTTCGTGTAGACGTAAAATTTTATATACGTTTAGGTTTACAAAAATAGTCGTATTTTAATAACCGTAAATGATATAATTGAAAACTTTACATCCTTAGTTTCATATTTAAGTATATATTACAGATCCAAGGTTACTTTTATACTTATTTTAAGTATACATATACTTATGATCAAATCACTACACAAAGGTCAAGTTGCAAATTCGGACTGAAAACTCACTTTCACCATTTTTGATGCCATTTACAAACCATAATGAATTGGTTGATCATCCAATTGGTACAGAACCTACATGATTTTATCTAGGTCCTATAGTTTTAGGTTTTTAGCCAACTCAGTACGTAAGTATGACTTTTTGTGCCATCTGTATAGCAAGGTCAGAACTGATGTCTTTTGGTAAAATGGTCATAACTCATTCAATTTTTACTTTCCATTGAGTATCCAATTAGCCATATGTTCATAACTCAATTCTCTACAACCTAGGTAAATCGAATCAACCATTAAGCCAACTCAAAAATCCAGAACTTGCTGTTAACAACAGCCCCTAATTTTTAGTGATTTCTAGCTAGTTTCAATAGTTGATTAAGCCATTTTTACCCTAGATCTATGCATGCATGAACTATTTCACCTCTTGATCATCATATATCATACATGTACATACATAAAATGAAATCAAAAATATAAATACAACAAGAACAATTAAAGATTATACCCAACAATATGAGGAAAATGATGAATAATTGTCCAAAACAATGGAAGCCTTCTACACCACTCTTGATCTTTACCCCAAATTATTTTAGATCACCATTTTTGTTTACCCAAGATGACTTTATAATACTTGTTTACTTCAGCCCCAACTTGTATAAAAACCTTCTTTAAAACCTCTTTAAATCACCTCAAAAATATAAGAAACACACTAGGTAGTCATATTCACTAGTGTGCTCATTGTTTGATCTTCAAAATTTTTATAAGATTGGTGTTTGTGGAGTGTGTGTGGCGTCACAAGGCAAGAGAGGGAGAGAGGAGTGCAGAATTTTGATGAAGATTATAAGTTATGTGTGTGTGTGTTGGTCAAAATGGCCTTTTATAGGTGTAGAGCAAGTGTGCCAAGTGTTTGCTTGAAGGTTGAGGTTGGATGACACATGGGGGTCAATTGTGGATCCCTTCCACTTTTGATCCCCCTTAGGTTAATGGGAAGAGTTATAAAAAAACTTGTCCCACATTTTGTAAATGCGGGTATTATCAAAGTCCGATATTTAAAAAGGTACGATTTGTAGTCGTTTTTCGTAAAAAGTAAAAATAGTACGAGACACGAAAAATAAAAACGAATGTAATAAAAATATTTCTACGGAAATTCGATAACATAAACGTCGATACTTAACGTAGGATTCTCCGGTTCTTCGTTGACGTTACTTAATTTGCAAACGTAAACCCTAATTTCTTCCGGTTAATAGTGAGTTCACATCTCAACATAAAAATGAAAATTATATTTAATACTCGAGAATAAAATAACGACCTGAATTTGACGGATTGTCACAGCATTTCCCCCTAAAAAGGGATCTTCGTCCCTGAAGATCAATTCATCTTGTCGCCCGCTTCTTATTAAAATCAAAGAGATGAGGATATTTCTTCCACATCTGATCCTCCCGTTCCCAAGTATATTCTGGTCCACGACTCGAGTTCCATCGAACTTTAACTATAGGAATCCGACTTTGCTTAAGTTGTTTCACTTCTCTATCCATGATTTCAATGGGTTCTTCGATGAAATGCAACTTCTCGTCGATCCTTACTTCGTCGAGTGGAATGATAAGTTCTTCATCCGATAAACATTTCTTCAAGTTTGAAACATGGAATGTATTGTGTATTCCTTGAAGCTCTCGGGGTAATTCCAGTTTATATGCCACCGGACCAACTCTTGATAAAATCTTAAATAGTCCAATATAACGGGGACTTAATTTCCTACGTTTTCCAAATCGAACAACACCTTTCCACGGTGATACTTTCAGCATAACTTTGTCACCCACTTCGAACTCCAAAGGTTTATGTCTCACATCCGCATAACTTTTCTGTCTACTACGAGCGGCCAATAATAGGTTCGTGATTTGCACAATCATCTCTGTCGTTTCACGAATCATTTCTGGTCCCGTGAGTTGGGAATCTCCAACCTCACTCCAACATACATGCGATCTACATTTCCTTCCATATATAGCTTCGAAAGGTGTGGCCTTAATGCTAGCGTGATAACTATTATTGTATGAGAATTCAACCAAAGGTAAGTGCTTATCCCAACCACTACCAAAGTCAATCATGCAAGCACGCAACATGTCTTCTAATGTCTGTATTGTTCTTTTACTTTGAACATCAGTTTTAGGATGGTAAGCAGTGCTCATATCCAAATTCGTCCCCAATGACTTTTGAAGAGATCTCCAAAACCTTGATGCGAAACGAGGGCCTCGGTCCGAAAGCAAAAACCATCGCTCCCAGTTCCAAGTCATGGGTCGTATAATTTTCTTCATTCTTTCTAAGTTGCCTAGAGGCGTACGCAATCACCTTTTCTCGTTGCATTAACACAGCTCCAAATCCTTTAAGGGACGCATCGTAATACACAACAAAGTCTTCGCTTCCTTCGGGTAGTGATGATATTGGCGTACTACACAATTTCAGCTTCAATGTTTAAAATGCCTCCTCTTCGTCGTCGCCCCACACATACGGCTTATTTTTCTGAGTGAGTTTAGTTAATGGTTTGGATATTAGAGAAAACTCCTTAATAAACCTTCGATAATAACCTGCCAAACCTAAAAATTGTCGCACTTCCGTTGGTGTAGTCGGTGCAACCCAATTTTTAATGGCTTCGATCTTCGCAGGATCAACATGAACTCCACTACTATCAATTACATGGCCAAGGAATTGCACGAAATCAAGCCAAAAATCACATTTCGAAAACTTAGCGTACAACTTTTCGCTCCTTAGCAAATTCAAGATAGTCTTCAAATGTTCACCATGTTCTTCTTTATTTTTGGAATAAATCAGAATGTCATCAATGAATACAATCACGAACTTATCAAGATACGGCTTGCACACGCGATTCATCAAATCCATGAATACTGCAGGTGCATTAGTCAGTCCAAAAGGCATTACTTGAAACTCATAATGTCCATAACGAGTTCTAAACGCTGTAATTGGAATGTCTTCCTCGCGGATACGAAGTTGATGATAACCAGACCGTAAATCAATCTTCGAATAAACACTAGAACCTTGCAGCTGATCAAATAAGTCATCAATCCTCGGTAATGGATATCGATTCTTGATCGTCAACTTGTTCAGTTCTCGGTAATCAATGCACATTCGGAACGATCCATCCTTCTTCTTCACGAACAAGACCGGAGCTCCCCACGGTGACGAGCTCGGTCGAATAAAACCTTTCTCCTTAGAGGCGTAACGCAATCACGTATTTCTTCGTTCATGTGCATCAACACAGTCTCCAAATCCTCTTTTAAGGGAGATCATATCCATATACACAACAAGAGTCTTCGGCTTCTATCGGGTAGTGATATATTGGTCGCACTACTTAATTTCAGCTTCCAAGATGTTATGTAAATGCCTCATCTTTGTTGTTTCCCATACGTAGAGTTATTTTTGCGCTGAGTGAGTTATATAATTGTAATGGAATATTTAGAGATAAACACGTTAATAACCTTTGATAATAACTGTCAAACCCTAAGAATTGTAGCACTTCTGTTTATGGTATGTTTGAGTGTCGGTGCGGCCAATTTCTAATGGTTCGCAAATGTCTGCGCTGGGTGCACATATGAATTCACTACTGTATCAATCACGGGCCAAGGAATTGTACAGAGTCAAGCACTAAATCTCGACTTTGAGAAATGTTTTGTGGTTCACAATTTTATCATTTCGCTATAGCAAAGTGTCAAGTAGTGTGGTCAACCCTTGTTCACTTGATATTCTTTTTATTTTTACGGAATATAATACATGAATGTTCATCACTGTGAACAATCGTGTTATAAGTAGTTTGCACAACTTATCTACGATGATACAGCTTGCACACGCGGATTTCATTAAGTCCATGCAATATCTGCAAGGTTGTGGTGTTTAGTCAGCACCCAAAAAGGGCCTTACATCTCGACTCTAGACTGTTGCGCGCTGTTGAGAACTTTCCCTAATCGAGTTTCTATGAGAGATGCTCGTATTGGTTAATGAGAGGGTAAATTGTCAGCATCTTCTGCCGAGACTGCACGGAATTTGATGTAAGATACCAGTCTCTATCTAATAATTAAATTCTTCAATCGAGAATGACTCACACCCCGTTGAAAACTTGCAGTGATCAAAAATAAGTGCAAATTTTTAATCCTCTGGTCTCAGTGTGTGCACCTATCAGTCTCAACGTTCTCTTCGCACCATCAGGTCTATATAGTCATTATTCATGTTCGTCTAAGGGTGTTATTCGCTATATCTCTCAGCCAACAATCCTCCCCTACAACTCAGAATGTCCTCCACACTCCAATGTCACACTGGTGACTACGCAGAGTCCAAGATACCACCCACCCTCTAACCCTTACACATCCTCGATTGATGCACCACGTCAATGGTCCATCTCTACTCCTGCCCCGGCATGCCCATTATCAATCTTCACTCTGCCCTCTCACCACCCTCTCACGCCAGTTGCTCGGACACAAAACTCCTTCAATTCGGATCGGTTGCTAATAGTACCTCATGGACGCCTCGTGCCCTCCTGGTGCAAAGCATCCCCCCCCGAGGATAAGATTAATACGGATAAACTTACTTGCCCTAGGTGGCGGAAGTCCAAGGTAACATCCATTCACCAAGCTAATCACTTACCCCCCTCGGGAAATCTTTGGATTAACAGGGACATCTCCTCTAATTGCTTCTCTTTGTTTCTTGTCAGTTACTGAGCTTAAAAATAGGCTCACACTTTCTCGATATACTTCGAAACTTGAATACAAGGAAAAACGATTTTCAAACGGGATTATTTCTATCAACTTCGATAACCATACGGTCTTACCTACAAGGGTATCTAACCTTTTTCTCTCCACATAATATAGTGGCTTATATCGTGTTAGCAATCCCATCACCAATAATGATATCAAAACCTCCTAGTTCAATAACCATTAAATCAATTGGAAAAGAACGGTTTAAAAGATTAAGTGTACACATTTTCACAATTATTGGTACTTAATTCTTTCTCCTCGGGCCAATTCGACTGTCATAACCTAGATATAACTCTTACTTTCTCGAAATCAACAGGAATTTCAAGAGACAGGAGTTAGCAATAAAAAGAGCCAAAGTTTTTAGCGCGGGATTTGTTATACGGGTGAATTTCGAGTCAAAAGAAAAGGCTAATACCATAATGGGTTATGCATAAAACCCATACTTTCACTAATTCGTATTCACTTGATACGCTCTCAGAATTTTACCCACGTTACTCAAAGGAGGATTAGTCGAAAAGAAAGGATAGGAACGTCGAAACTTCAAGTCGGGTATCAATAGTCGATTAATAGATAAGTGTCCAATGTAATTTCATGACGGAAAGAAAAGAAATAAGAAGTAGGATAACAATTGTTAAGTAAGACTTGCATCCCAGATGGGTTAACTAGAGTTGGGAAAAGGATATGGGTACATATGGCAAGATGTCCCTACTTGTACCACTTGCAAACCATCAAAATCTTGGATTTTTCGGTATACAGTTTAAAAATTTGATCTTTCTTAAAATCTGAAGGGTGGTCTACATATTCAACACTTGCATGGCCCCTTCTATCCGATATTATACGTAGGTGCATCGATATGTATAATTTAGGAATAGAAAGCAATGCTTAGTTCGTCAACTATATGTCATCATATTTAAATGTTCGATCATTGCTTAATCTATCAAGATAGAATCATTAAATGATTTTAACAGAACGTTCATATAGTATGAAAGTAATTTAATTTTACAAGATGGTTAATAAAAGCATTTTATGGTGGTGATTAGCAACTATTTATAATTCTCAATTAAAATAACTCATAAAATGATAACAATTTAAATTTTCTCAGGTGATATTATATTAACTTATTAAACAATAAGTGGTTTGCATGAACGTAGTAAAGAGTGGTTCACAAAAATGAATTGGGTGTGAAATGAAATTACAATATAATAGAAAATGTGTTTTAACCAAAATCATCATGAGAATCCATGATACGATGGCGATTGAGAATACGAAGAGACTGAAATTACAACACAATTCAAATCATAATGGAGTATTCAATCATTGATTGCATCAAAAAATAGGAACAGTTAAAAGAACAAGAAAAAGAATATAACAAACGAAATAGTTTAGAATTTAGAAATCAAAAGATAGTCATTTCATTAATCACAAACGAGTCATAAGTTGTATCGTGACACATTACATATAACACCCTGTGTTTTCAAGTCATTGACGACGTCAATTAATATACTATTTATTTTTAGTGTTGTACGCGTTTGCTTGTGATTTCATGAATTAAGTTTAAATCGCGTAAGCTAAAAATTAGCGTTCAATGTAAACGGGCATCAAACAATTAAATGTTTACATCAAGCAAGGGTTATATAATTATTTTGAGGATAATTATTAACTTTGTTCATTTTATTTTTATCGGATACGTAAAGTGTATACGTTTCGCGATAAATTGCGTTTAGGCATACCCGGAACCACAAAAACTCTTCTACGCTTCAACAAATACCCACATTTATACCCAATACTCAAATTTTACAAAAATATATCACATATGTCTCTATTTGGCCGAAATCAAAGAGTTATATACAATAAAAATGAAAGAAATCTTGCAACTAGGACAATGTACATCACTTCTCATTAATACCTAGCCATACTTTGCTTCCTTGACCAAAGACCTTGACCAAGAACCCCTAAGACCCTCTTTTATGTCTCTTTGACTAATCCTATATCATATATACATGCATGCATTGAGATAACATCATATAACTCTTTTACACTTAGTAAAATTTTCACAAAACTTCTCCCCTTGGCTCCTTATAGCTCACGGCACAACACCCTCACCCACACAAATCCATATAAATTTTTCTACAACCTATACACTCCTATACACATCTATCCTAAGATATTCTAAGGTATTTCCAACCATTGAATCACCATTTCCAAGTATTACTCAAGTGAAAGAAAGCTAGGGTTTTTATTAAGGAAAGCTAGGGTTTCTTTGTGCAAGCTTGGATTTTGTGGCTAAACAAGGGTTTAGCACTTGTTTATCATCATCATCACACATCATAAGGTCTACTAGAAACCTTCTTGTTCTTATAATTTTCATTTTTATGCATATGGTTATTCTATGTTAGCTTAAATCACCATTTAGGATTTTATCATGAAAATGAGATTTTTACTTGAAATGATCACATGGATTACTTTTATATATGTTGTGTTATTACATATATCATGTTAAAAGTGATGATAAAATATTGCATCATGTTGTTTTAGTGTAAACATGATCATGGATTAATTAGGGTTTTTATGACTTCATAATATATTACAAGTAAAAGAAAGGCAAATGACTTATTAATATTAATTATGGACTTTTAATCATGTTTTTAGAAGACTAAAATAAAGTCATGGTTGGAAGAGATTACACTTGTACACTTTTGGGTTTATATGTAAAGTGACTAAGTATAAACTTGTGTGATATAAGGTTAATTCTGAAAGTTTAGGTTTAAAAGTATTATATGTACTTAGTAAACTTGGTCATTTATGAGGTCATATTAGGAAAATATGGACCCTAATATATGGATGATATATAACATTATGAAATATAAGACATACGGTGGGTTACAAAAAGGGAAGAGTTAAAACCAAGATTTAAAAATGAACTTAAAAGTATCACCACAATTTCCGGTCCAAAATCAGAAATATTTATAAAAATTTATTTATATTTTTATAAGATAATACAATTCACGACTGATTCCGAAAAGGTTTAAGAACTTGTCAAACGGATTAATAACGAAAAAAGTTTTACGGTAAATAAAAACAAAAGTTATACGATATTAAGCGGAGTGTAATAAAGGTAATTTTATTATAAAAACATTTTTATAAAAAATTTTTAAACAGAAAGTGTTGATATTTTTAATTAAATAATACACATTTTTAGGATTTCCAAAAATGATAAGAATCGCAATATTTTTTCAATTAATAACGAAGAGTTTTGGAATTCACGAATTTTTTTGACAATTAATACTTTTATAAAACTATTCTATAAAGTTACTATTCATGAACAGAAAATTTATATTTTTGTAAACCTCATAAATATATAGAACTTTCAAATACCGAGAACAGTGGCTCGAAAAGAATCATTAAAAAACGGAGCGATAACGAATAAAATACGACGTTTTACGGGGTTTTACGTCAACAAATACGAGTTGTTAAATAAAACTTACTGTCTGTTGCGAACAAGTAACTACAACACTACCAGTAGTAACTACAACACTACCAGGAGTAACTACAACACTACCAGGAGTAACTACAACACTACCAGTAGTAACTACAACACTACCAGGAGTAACTACAACACTACCAGGAGTAACTAATACCCTACCAGGAATAACTATAATTACATTATTCAGATATTTATAAATGTTTTACAATTATAAATATGTTTTCACTCAAACAATTAGATGGTGATTAGCTAAATAGACTTATGCATGGTAGAGATTACTCAATGTGATTAGTACTTATACGACCTTAAATTAAATAGGTTGCATTCGACGATTTGCGTGGCGCATTATCTGTGATATTCTTGTTATTCGCTCACTAAAGGTGAGTTCATAGCCCCACGTTTTACATGCTTTTGTTTTACAAAGTTTTTGGGGTGAGAAACATGCAATGTTTTACAACTGGACACAAGTGGTTAAGTTTCATATTATGATTACGTGTTGCCTAAGTAGCGATAACCCAATCTGAGCCCATTATCATGAACTGTCAATTACTGGACTGTGAGCGCGAATGTTATGAATAGATCTATTGGGTTTGACAACCCCGTTCGGGTGATTAGCTATCACTGGGCAAACGAACGTATACCATGTCGAATATAGGATGTTGCGGGTTAGAACATCACCACGGGCAATGTAGGCCATTAATTTGGTATTCATACACGTCAAGCTTCAGTGTCATGAGCTTAGAGCAACGTAATTACATTTATATGATGTCTGCATCTGTTGCATTATCATACACTTGGGAAATCTTGTGGTCCTACAATATATGATTTATCAAACCTATGAATTCACCAACATTATTGTTGACGTTTTAAAGCAATGTTTTTCAGGGGATCAATAAGCACGAGGTGCGATGGATACATTGGTGGTTTTGATTTGGATGTCATGCATTAAAGATTTTGTCGCATTTCATTTTGTTATCTGTTATGGGCTGAAAATCTTTGTATTTTGATCAAGTGAACAAGTTAAGCTTCGGGCTTATGTAACAATTACTTTGTTAAATCCAATGTATCGTTTTCAAACGACTTTTTGGTCGTTCTATATATATCTTGTGTTATTGATCTGAGAAGTAACACGCCCCGGACCCTTATTCCGCTGCGACCCAATTTGGGGGTGTTACAGATTGGTATCAAGAGCCAAGGTTATAGAGAACCAGGTCAAATGTTTTTGCTGGACTATAACCGTTTTCAAACAAAGAATTCATAATCATTATCATTGTCACGCCACCATCGCCTCCACCGCTGTCCCGCCACCAGCCACCCCCCTAAAAGGGTGCGTTTGATTGTGCACCAGCAGGGTGCGTTTGTTTTGTGGGGAACACCAAATAAGGGTGCGTGTGGTTTTTTTTAAAAAAAAAAACCATCATATGGTTGTTGTTGATGTGGACACGAATGCCAGGGTGTTTGTTACTGGGTTAAACCTAGCCCCAAGGGTGCGTTGGGGTCACTTGCAGCCCACAAGGTGCGTTCGGCTATTAACCACAGCCGCGATTCATTTTGGGTTTAAAGGGAACAGATTAGGTGGCGGTTGAATGACCTGCAATATCGAATAGGGAAAACGTTTGGGTTGGCTTGTTTCAACAGCCATGGTTGCGTTGGGATGGCTGTTAACAGAGTCTAAGGGTTTGGTTTGGCAGCCTATCATGATAAGGGTGTGTTTGTGGTCGACAGAAACGAACAGGGGTGCGTTTGGTTTATATAAATGGATAATACAAATTAAAGGATTTCATATATAAATTTATATATTAAACCGGATCTAAATGTGGCATTGGCTAAATATAAACTTTATTCATTATTTTCGTTTTGTTTCTATAATAACTGTTAAGGGATGTGTTTGGGATTACAACATGGTTTGATTTAATTAAGGAACAGATTAACTTTTCCATAATTTGAAAACGTTTAAATAAACGAATTGGTCCATGCCGAGATTTTAATAAATCGCTACACTTAGTAAACTTTTAACAAAACTACTTTACTTATAACCTGGAAAATGTCTTAAGAATTTATTAAATTTTTCGTGAAAGACCCGATAATCAAACGTAAACTATGATTTTAGAAATTTCATTTATCTAATCCACAAACTTAAAACGTGCGTTTATTTTTATAAAGGAACTTCCTGATAAACCATTTGGGGATATTCGGGCGTATGTCGAATTATTTGGTGTCTTTTATTTAAATTATCTTTCTTATATAATACTTGGAAAGTATTATATAATTGGACCATTTTATTTTACTTGAACACCAAAGGAACGCAACTACCTGTTGGCGTAATACAGTGTGTATTATATACGCTTCGAGTTATTCTTTTGGTTGTGTATCTTGTTATATAATTCAAGGTATGAAAAAACAATTCAAGTGGAAAAAGCAATGAGTAAGTATTTAATTTAATTTTAATTTTGATTAAATATGATTGTGATGTGTTAGAAATTGAATTGTGATGTTCTAGGATTTATGGTGATGTGACTAAATATGCTTGTGATGTTCCTGATAACTTACTGATGTTGTAGAGGATGATCTGAGACGCATTAGGATTATGCTGATGTAGATATGGATGAGTTAGGGAAAATAAACTTTGTTTTTTATCTGAAAATTATTGTCAGTGATTGAATATGCTTGTAATGTAGTAGAATGTTAAGTTAAATGCATTATGGTGTTTTATGATGTACATATGGATGAATTAGTAAAAATAGAGTTTGATTTTTTTTCCAAAAATGATTGTGATTGACTAAATATGCTTGTGATGTTGTAGAATGTGCACTAAAATGCATTAGAACAAACTGTTGAAATGGAAAAATCAATAAGTAAGTATCTAATTTTTTTTGATTTAAATGATATGAAGTGTGGCTGAAGATGATTTTGATTTCTTAGAAAATTAAATGAAATGCAATAGGATATTACTATTAAATAACTGCATTAGACTTCAAGCCTAGTTATGCTTGTGATGTAGTAGAATATGAACTGTAATGCATTATGTTATAATTTTAATTTAATAATGATTTCAGGTGATACTGAATCAGATGATATTATACAAAGAAAGGAGTTGAAGAAAAAAGCAACACATAAGGCTCCTGTTAAAAAGATTAATAAAAAAAGCAAGCAGACAAGAAAAAAAAACAAAAATCAACTGAAAGCGAAAGTGATTCTGACTTTGAAGTTGGAACATTCGATAAATATAATAGAGTAGAAAGTAAGAAAAAGGGAAAAAGGCCTGTAGTAGAAAAGAATTATGATTCTGAAGATGCAGTGTGCGCTAAAAGAAAGATAAAAGGAAATAAACAAGAAGATAATATGATGGTTGCGTATAAAGCAGAAGCAGAAGCTAAAGTTGTAGAAGTGAAATCGAAAACAAATGAGAGGAAAACCCTAAATTCAAGAATGTCACCCAGAAATTTGAAAAGGGTTCTCGATTCACTAACTACTACACAACAGAAGCGTTTAAAACAAATGGGATTTGGAGAGTTCCAAGGAAAATTTGATTTTTATTATGTGCCAGGTATGAGTTATTACTTCAACTATGATTATGCTTGATTATGCTTGTGATGTGCTATGATTTGATCTATAATGATGATAAAAATATGAATGAGTTAGGATAATTATGTTTGGCTTTTGTTAGAAAATGAGTGAGTGCCTGAAAATGTTTATAATGTGCTAGGATTTTAACTGTGATGCCTTATAATGCCTGAAAAAGTAAATAGTCATCAGTTAGGGTTAAATGTGATGTGCTAGGATTAACTGTGATGCCCTAGAATGCATGAAGAAGTAATTGTGCTTGCCGTTTTTTACGAAAATGATTCAGTGTGCATGAGTTAGTAGTAATTTTTATTTTTATTATGTGCCAGGTATTCTGGCATTATGGGTTGTAAAGAATTTTAATCCAAAAACATGCACTTTTGTAATGGAAGAATGATAAAGATAACATGAGTTTTGATACATGATATGCTTGGAATACCGATGGGTGATATCAAAGTTAAATCTCTCAAAGAAAAGAACTTATTCGATCCAGTCACAGCTAAATGGAGAGGGATGGTGCAGGAAATAGTTAGTCATGATAATAAGATTAACATTTCACAATTAGAGTTATTTTTATGTAAATTATCAAAGGCAGATTGGTTGTTTGATATTGGGTTTCTTTCACTATTCTTTTCAATATTTGGTCAAGGAAACAAAGACGGTACAATAAATGAAAGACTCATACCATATCTTGACGAGACAGATAAAATACATCAAATGGATTGGTGCTCCTATGTTTTAGAATCTTTGGTGAAGGAGTGTACCGGTTTTAGTGCTTCGGACAGATTCAGTGGACTAGTGCTTTTGCTTGTAGTAAGTTTACTATATTTACTTGAATGTAATTAATTAAAATAACAATGAGATGCAGTATGATTTAAATAGTAATGTACTAGAATATAAACTATCACAATGTAATGTAGTAGACATAAAAGTGTAATTTTAACACCCCTAATTTCATATGCAGCGGAACCAACAATTAGGTGTTAAATAATGGCACAATTACACATAAATTACAAAAGAACGACTCAAAAGAGATGTTGTCAAACATGTTCCATTCCAAAAGTAAGATCTAGACTTATAATATATCAAGCTACTAGCATGACAATTCCCTTGTGTTTTCTATTTAAAAACAAGGCCATGTTATCTCCCTCGCGGGTTTATAAAACAATTAAAGTGTAAAAATGCGAGGCTATGAACTCACTTAGTGATGTCGGAAGAGAATATCGATAGATAAGAACTTCGGGCGTAAGCGCGTCGATCAACCGAGACCTATACAAATTGTAACGGGTCTTAGGTTTCTAGTCGATAAGATTTAATGAAAACTCATAAATTAAATAAGTATATGTATACATGTAGTTTTTATGATGACATCGGCCTTAGAAACTATAATTATTTCACACTTTAAAGTTTTTTAAGGTTTTTAAGCTTGTTTTTATTAGCCATTTTTACAGTATTGTCGCAAATTGGTCCAAAAAGCCCAATAGGCCCATTAAGCAAGCCCATTAAGTTATTAGGTTGATATTATTAACCCAAGACCAGGTCTTAGCTCATTAATTAAGCCCAAGTGGGTTGGGCTTAAAGCCAAGTCCAATATGTCTATTTTAATACATTGGGCCTAGTGGCCCAATTAGGCCTTATGGCCCATTTAAGCTTGTAAATGAGTCTTATTATAAATTTTTGGGTTAAGCGTAGTTAGGTTTTGGTGCTTCCAGGAATGCCGAAACGCGTTTTATCGCGAAACGTAAGCATTTTACGTAGCCAATAAAAATAAGATGAACAAAGTTAGTAATTATCCTTATAATAATCATATAACACGTAAAATTTTATATACGTTTAGGTTTACAAAAATAGTCGTATTTTAATAACCGTAAATGATATAATTGAAAACTTTACATCCTTAGTTTCATAATTAAGTATATATTACAGATCCAAGGTTACTTTTATACTTATTTTAAGTATACATATACTTATGATCAAATCACTACACAAAGGTCAAGTTGCAAATTCGGACTGAAAACTCACTTTCACTATTTTTGATGCCGTTTACAAACCATTATGAATTGGTAGATCATCCAATTGGTCCAGAACCTATATGATTTTATATAGGTCTCATAGTTTTAGCTTTTTAACCAACTCAATACGTAAGTATGACTTTTTGTGTCATCTGTATAGCAAGGTCAGAATCAACTAGTTTTAGTATTTTGTCCATAACTTACTCAATTTTTACATTCCAATGGGGATCCAATTTGCTACATGATCACAAGACATTTGTCTACAACTTAGAGTATTCAAATCAACTCTCAAAGTTACTCAAAATTCCAGAACTTACTGTTAACATCAGCCCAAAATTTTTAGTGATTTCTAGCTAGTTTCAATAGTTGATTGAGCCATTTTTAACCTAGATCTAAGCATGCATGAACTATTTTATTACTTGATCATCATATATCATACATATACATATACATTTTGAAATCAAAATAAAATGATAACAAAACTTATAAAGTTTTACCACAAGAAAATGATGATGATGATCAAATGATCAATAATAACAACAAGACTTGATGTAGTCTTCAAATCCAAGCTTAGTCTTTACTCCAAAAACACTTTGACCATCATTTTCTCTACCCAAATAGCTTTTATAAAACCCAATTGACTTCAGCCCCTAAAGTGTACAAAATCCTTCTTGAAAACCCTTTAAATCACTCCCAAAATACAAGAAACACACTAGGTATTCATGTTTACTAGTGTGCTCATTATTTGATCTTCAAATTTTTGTGGATTTGGTGTTTGTGTTGTGTGTTGGTGGCGTCAAGAGCAAGAGAGGGAGAGCAAAATGCAGAATTTTGAGTGTAATATGAGTTGTGTGTGTGAGATGGTCAAGATTGAGCTTATATAGGTCTAGACTTGAATTGCCAAGTGTTGGTTGCATGATACCATATCACCAAGGGGACACTTGTCCCTTTGGTTTTTGCCGCCCCTATGAGGTGTATATTAGTGGGTTGAGTTTAAAACTTGACCCACAATTTGTAAATACGGGTATTATCAAAGTCCGATATTTAAAAATGTACGGTTTGTAGTCGTTTTTCGTAAAAAGTTAAAATAGTACTAGACACGATAAATAAAAACAAATGCAATAAAAATATTTCTACGGAAATTCGATAACATAAACGTCGATACTTAACGTAGGATTCTCCGGTTCTTCGTTGACGTTACTTAATTTGCAAACGTAAACCCTAATTTCTTCCGGTTAATAGCGAGTTCACATCTCAACATAACAATGAAAATTATATTTAATACTCGAGAATAAAATAACGACCTGAATTTGACGGATTGTCACAGGATCACTCTTGGGAGAAAAAGTTATCAAAGGTTCATTCTCTGGTTTATTCCTAAGTTGTTGTGGTTCATGATCGAAAAACACTTCGGGAGAAAGATTATGGGTAGTATCATCACTAAGCAAACTCTCAAGATAGGTTACGTCCCCTTCCGAATCATAATAACCTTCAATATACGTAGGAACTTTGACAGCTAGAAAAGTATCGATTTCATCATTATCACCTCCTGGATCAAAACATTCAGCCTCATCAATTGGAGCATCGTACAAAATTCTTTTCCAACCATTCGTTTTACATTCTAAATCAAATAAATCATTATTCTCTTCATTGATGAATCCCTCGAGAATGGAAGCAACGCTTTTCAAAGGAGTAGACGGATCATGGTAAAGTAGAAACTCAATGTCGTCTTCTGGAGTAAGACACTCATCTTTGTTAGAATCAGAAAGAGGTGTGACTAGGAAAGTCGACTCATCAAGGTTGGAATCATAAGAATCCTTGCACTCGATGTCCTCTAACACTTCATCAAAAAGAGGGTTTATGGTACTAGAGTTGAAATTGACATCAAATTCGAAAAGAGGGTTAGAGAAAGTCACAGAATCATTAAGTGGATCTTTGATGGAAGAGAAATCATCACACGAAGGTAAAATGTTCTTACTATCACTCCTGGATGTGTCCTCAGATTCTCTTGGGATTGGGATAATTTCCTCAGTACTAAAAGTACTAAGGTGTTCGTCCCCCATTATGAGAGAATCCTTGGGCTCAATAGATGGTAAGGTGGATGTGATTGCAAAAACTGACAAAACTTGAGGTGTTTTGTTTGAATGAAAAATGCTCTCCTTGCAAATAACTTTAAAATTCTTCAAACAAGGTGTGATACGAGTTTGGCGTTTACCCGTCGGCTCTACGAGATTCTTCACTTCCTGCTTTTCTTTTTCATTGTTGACATCTTTCGATGGAGGCAAGCAAACTAGAGTGGGTTTGTCAGTAAACTTTTTAAAACTATCCTTGCATGTGTCATTAACCATTTTAATTGACTCGTTTACATGCTTTTGAGGATGTTTTGACGTGCCATTGACATGAAAAGTTATTTGTTCATTTCCGTCCCTTAAAACAAGCTCTCCTTCGTATACATCGATTAAAGCACGACTGGTTCTCAAAAAGGATCTTCCCAGTATGAGAGGAACTCGAGGATCGGCTTCGAAATCGACAACAACAAAGTCGGTAGGAAAATGGAAATTCCCAACTTTGACAAAAATATCTTCGGCGAGTCCTTTAGGACGAGTAATCGATCGGTCCGCTAACTCTAAAGTCATCCGAGTTGGTGTAAGTTCCGGCAAAGAAAGCTTTTTCCAAATAGAAAGAGGCATAAGATTTATGCTTGCGCCAAGATCGGCCAAGGCGTGGCATACATCCATTCCTGGGAAATTACATGGAATAAGAAACTTGCCGGGATCTCTAAGCTTTTCGGGAAGCTTTTTTAGGCATCGCTGTGCAATTTCTCGTTAGCGGTTTATCTTAGTAACTCAAGCAACTTTTCCTTATTCACATGATGCAATCTCATTAATCGTTGGAGAAAATATTGGCTATCAAAGTAAAGCATCTGCGAAACTAAGTCGAGCAAAAATTCTTGAAAGATTTGGAAGTTCTTCTCCATTTGATTCGAAGCTTTGTCACGTGACTTTTGAGCATCACGTCGTGAAGGTTATGGAATATTTGCTTAGGTTTAATTCTTAGGTTAAAAAAAAAATTTATTCGGGATTCCGGAATGGGAGTGATTTTAGGCAAAGTCGACGGTATATCGGGTTCCGGATAGAAATGAGGGTAAACTACGAAGGTGGGTTTGAGCGGTTACTTCATTGGATTTTGTTTGTCTTTTCAGTTGTCTCACGGTTTCTTGTTCCACTACCTTTTTAGGAGAAAGGATTAGTAGGATAGAGGTCCCTCGTAAGCAACACCACTCTCGAGTAGTGATAGCTTTCATCTCACCTCGGGTTTGGATGGTATTACTCGGAGTGTACCAGTAGTTGAGGCTTGGTTTTGAAAGGAAACTTCCTAAAATAGTCCGCATGTCATTTATTCAGTTTTCCTAAGATTTTCCTCTTGTGTAGTATACGTGGCTTCTTATTTCATTGATTTGGACCTTGCATATTTCTCACAATTGATCATTAGCTTTCATATAACCGTATTTTCGTATGGTATCCCTTGTTGAAAATTGTTTATTATGAGCTGGTAAAGTGTTGGTATGAAATCCTTGATTTTGAATATTCGGACATGATTAACATTTATTTTGAAAACCTTGATTTTTGATGAAATTGTTTCACAGATTGAAATTGTTTCCTTGATTTTGATTTTGATAATTCCTATTTTGACATTGTTTTGCACCGGAGCAAAACCTGGTGGTGCCATTTGATTACTAACACGGTTCGGAGGGTTAACTTGATTGTAAGTACCCGTGGTCGCACAAACACTAGCCTGATTGTTATCGGTAGCCGGACAATTATACCAAGAATGGGCACCACCACAAGTAACGCAAGATTACTCAACCGCCTTAACTAGAGCAGGAGTGATAACTTTCTTAGAAACAATCTCGACTAAGGTCGAAAGTTGATCCGCAAGCTTTTCGGGATATTATTTTTTATCTCATCGTTTTACTAGATAAGTAGCATTCATCCTAGAGCATTTGATCTTTACCTGAATAACGGACTTTTGATTTATTCTCAATTATGTTTAAATCCTCTCTAGTTGTTTTACTCAAAAGATTTCCACCCGTCGCGATATTTAAGGAGTCTTGTTCATTCTCGTTTAAACCATTGTAAAAGGTATCAACTTGAGTTAACTCCGTAAATCCGTGATGGGGACATGCTCTAAGAAACTCCTTAAATCGTTCTCACTCTTCACTAAAAGTTTCCCGAATTTTGTGTAAAACGGAGAATTTCATAACGTTAAGTGTGTGGTTTTCGAAGGAGGAAAAAATTAATTCACGAATTGGGTTACGAGATCCTCACAATAGTCAAGATTGAATTTGGTGGTTCTTCCTCGTACCTAAGTTTTAGCGGCTCCCTCGAGCGAATATATGGAAACATCATAAGACTTATTTCAATCGTTAGGGCACATTCCTAAATCGCTAAAGTTGAGGTTATTCTCTTATAACTATTGAGATGAGCATGAGGATTCTCACTCTACGGCGTTTAAATGGGTTAGCTTGAAACAACTGAAGCAAATTATCACATATATCTCAATATGTTCGGCGTTGATTTCTGGTAAAATGATAGCGTCTCCGTACCCTTCCCATGGGGCACGGAGTTGCTCTCCTTGGTAAGTTTGCCTTTGGGTGCATACAATAGTTTGAATCTCGGGTTCGACTATGTTAGAAACTTGTCTTCTCCGACGTCTTGGAATTGTGACGTTTGAATTATTAGGATAATTAGAACGTCTAGTGCGCATGCACTATTTAAAGAAAATAAAAAAATATTTTTAGTTTTTCAAAAGTTTATTCACAATCTAATTTTTAACGGACAACGAGAAAGACAACTTGAACCAAATAATCAAACTTACTTCACGGTAGCTCTTAAAAATTTTACTTTTTAAGGTGAGGCGTATTTCGTAAGTGACACAAATGGTAAGTTTTTAAATCTTTTATTCGAGTTGGGAACTTATTGATGGATAATACCTCGATTGAAGTTATTATTTGTTGGTGTTCTTTTACCAACTTTGTAACTTTTTTAAATATTCACTAATTAACGAGAAAAATCAAAAAATCCGATAAAGCAAATATTTTTGTCTTTTTATTTTTAAACTTTTACTTATACTAAAAAGAAAAGAAAAATATTTTTGTCTTCTAGACATACCAACTTTCTTGAGTCTCTTCAAACCTGTAGGTCTTGACATTTCTTCCTTTCCAACCTCTGGATCCTCTTCTTCAAAGCAGCAATCTCCTGTGCTTGAGCATTGATTGCAGCAATTCTATACACGTAATAATAAAATATAATATAATATGAAATTCCCAAACTACCCTTGAGGACAAAGGTAGTTAGAAAAATCACACGATAATATATAATAATATAATACGTATATTAACCGGGAAGTATGATTCCCGGGTCATTTTCCTAAAGATTTATGAAATTGAGACCACGTTTGTTGTTCGGACAATGATTTGAATTGGTTCAAAGATGATTTGTTTCCTAAAATCCTAAAAGTGAGCAAATTAAAGTGACAAATAAACTAAACTTAAATAACGGGAAACTAAACCTTAACTAAAAATGCAAAACGGGAACCCTAAACGGAGATTAAAAACCCTAAATTTCCAAAATTAAACCTAAAATGAATTTTTCACTTTTAATATACTCTAATTGACTAAAAAGTATGTTTAAAGAAAACTAGAACAAAAACGGAGTTGAAATGAGCTTAAAAACACGAAAAAAGTAAACGGGAACGAATCACGTTCTTTAAAAATTAAACCCTATGGAAGCAAAACTAATTTTCCTAGAAACTATAGATAAAAGAAAATTTTCTAAAAAAGAATTATATTTTTTTGATTATTTTTATATTTTTATGAATTTTTAAAGTTTTTAATAAAAATAAATGTTTAAAAATACTAAACTAATTATAAAAATTCTGAAAAAA
>BQNB010040517.1:0-39645 GCA_026074375.1 Tanacetum coccineum
ATGGGATTAGACATATTGTACGAAACTGCACTCAGCCGAAGCGTCCATAGAATTCTGATTATTTCAAGGACAAGATGCTGCTAATGCAAGCTCAAGAGAATGGTGCAGTGCTGGATGAAGAAGAACTACTCTTTCTGGCCGATGAACAGGCTAACACTGTTGATGCAGATGTGGATAGTCAACCAGTCCAAGACTTAGCTCTAAATGAGAAGAACATCTTCCAGGCAAATGGATGTGACACTTTCGATTCAGACGTTGATGATGAACCAACTGCTCAGTCTATATTCATGGCCAATTTGTCCTCAGCCGGGCCAGCAAATCTGCAAGCTGGTCTATCTAATGCATCAATCTTGTCTAAGGTAAATATTCTGGAAAATGCTATTGATCATAGTGTTACTAATCAGGATGAACATGAGATTCATAATGAAGTACAACAGGCAAATGTTATTGACTCAACTAGTGTCAATATGGGTAACAGTAATGTTATTACATATGAACAATATTTGTCGGTCGATAATATTTCTGTTGTACCATGTTGTGCATCTTCCGCTCTAAATGATGTGTGTGTGTCGTCTGATAATGATGCGTTCGTTCCTCATGACCCAATAGCCACTGAACTTAAGATCTACAAGGAACAAGTTGCCATTTATGAGCAACGTGCTAACTTTGAATTGACTGAATGTGAACAACGAATGAATGATCAAATGCGTATGCTTATTCAAAATTGTAATAAAATGGAAGAAAATCTTAAAAAGGAACTTCATTCTGTTAAGTTGCAACTTAATTCAACTATGGAAACCAACAAGATAATTGAAGAAACTGTAACAACTTTGAAACAAGGGTTTAAACAGAAAGAGTCTAAATTCCTAACTGATTTTTCTAATCTGAAACACCTTAAAGATTAACTTGAGAATAAGCTTCAATCACAAGATCAATCCATTCAAACTATCCATATGATGTTAAATCCTACTCAGGTGTAATATATTTAACGTGGCATGTCACGTATGGTATTTAGAGGGGGTTCGAGCTTAGGCTTGAGGTAAATGTGGTATTTCAGCCACATTCCATTGTTCTTAAACATTTTTTGGTGTAATATATTTAACCGGGGACACATTGTCCCTTTTACCCAAAAAAAAAATCCTACTCAGGTGTATGACCAAAAAACTAAAACTGCGCTAGGTGCCCAGAACCCTTTTTACCTCAGACATGACAAAAAGGCCCAACCGGCACTATATGATGGTGAAGAACTTCTTAAGACTCATCATGTGCCGGTAAATGTTCCATCGTCTGAGGAAGACCTAGAGCTAGCAGAGACTTTAAGAAATAAACTGCATGCGAAAATAAATGACACTACCTGTGTGGAAAAGAGGGTTAACATTAAAGAAAACGCAAAAGCTCAAGACTGAAGTATCATTTTTTTAAAATGAGATAACCCAAAGTATCCCGGACCAGGATAAACCAAAGTATCCTAACAATCGTGTAGATCTGTGACCTAGCACAAATCACCAACACAATGAAAAAAAATAGACGATCGTGTGGATTTGTGGCCTAGTACAAATCACCAACACAAATGAATATATACACACAATCGTGTGGATCTATGACCTAGCACAAATCACCAACACAAATAAAATTAAACGTAATTTTTTTAACATAAAACTAATGATAGATAGACTGGATGACTTAAATTTGATGATTGAACACTTCTTAGCCCCACCACTTCTCTGCATAGATACTACCATTCGTCTTATCAAGAAGCATAGATGTTTCATTATAGGCCCACATGTGTGGCGGATGTTTTGTGATATGATGACAAAGGAACAAAAGAAGATAAGGTTTAATTATTGTATTTAGATCGGCAGTAACAAAAAAATATAAAAGTTAGGGTTTTTAGTGAGGTTAGGTTTAATAATCGAGATGGTTAGAGTTTGACGGGTGGTTGAGGGGAGGCGGCTCAACCTAGCCACCTAGGTTTGAGGACATACCCGCTCTTATACCATGTTAAACATTGTAAACCCTGTGGGTATAACTTTATTATTGATCACTATTTATAAAGTACAAATGCAAACATAACCTGAATAACCTAATGGACCCTAAACTCACAAACAGGGTTGGCTTATTTATTGGTTACTAATTTCGAGCACACGTGCATGAAAATTGCCGAACTAACACATCTTCTGGAAATATTTCAGAAATGCATACCCTATATAACCAATGTCTGCATATGACAATTTCAAATTGGTAAATTTTGTTTTCGACGTGGCCAGTACATGTTCACCATGCATGGCGCGTATAACATGATGCATGGGGTGGTTATTGTTGGTTGTAGTAGATCTCAGATCGGGGTGAAGACAATCAATAGGCTAGCTAATTACCAAGATGGTTACCGGATATCATTTGAAGTCGTGTAATCACTTTTCAAAGAAGATTATTCGACCCTATGCCTAGGTTACACGAATATCTCCTTGGGATAAAACCAATTGTTTGTTCTTGTTCTAGGCACAAATCAAGAACCCTGCGTTTCTATGTGTTTTTGTTTTATGTTCTGTATTTTTTTTCCAAGCAATTGTGATCCCTATTTATAGGGATTTACTCAAAACTTAATAATGGAATTAATGAGAAATTAATGGCCAATTAATCTCTTCCATAATTATCCTCTATAAATTAGGAATTAGTGATTTCATGACCAAATTAAATATGGTCAATTAATGCAATCAAATCAATTATCATCCATAATTTAGGAATAATGATTTCATGACCAAATTAAATATGGTCAATCAATGCAGTCAAATCATTTATCCTCCATAATTTAGGAATAATGATTTCATGACCAAATTAAATATGGTCAATTAATGCAGTTAAATCTGCCACTTAAATAGGCAAATAAGACCCATTTAATCAAACCACTAAAAGAGTCAGAGAAAATCAATGACTTGATGGGTGTACACTTCGTACCTCCAATCCTATTTCCAAGTATGATCCAATTCCCACAATTGCACTAAATTTCCAATAATCCTCCCCAATTTAGTATAATTCCTTTGCATGAGAAATTGAACATTAAACAAAACAAGTGCATAAATGAAAATGTGCTGAGGATTGAATTTCCATCTTAGTAAATTACACGTTCAAATATTCTAGAATCAGGGTGTTCTAAGAATTGAACCATTCAACCCATTTGAATACCTGAAGGTAAATACACCTAAGCTTTCAAACACTTAGAAACTCCTGACACTATACAAGCCATGTGTCCATATTTAATTCATAAATGTTGTAAGAGCTAAAGTCCATGCTCTCTAAGGCCGAAAAACCTCAACATTTACATAGATGGTTCCTTTTTACTCATGCTCCTTCTAAGCATTTTTTTAAAGAAATTAACCATTAAGAAGTTAACAACTTCATCCTCCTTTTCAGTAGGTTCCAAGAACATCCTTGGGATGATATGTAAATACATGTGCTTCAGTCTTCTGAACGTTCAGCTTTCCACATTGAACTCAGCTACCAAGTTTCTTTAGTTGGGAGTTGGGTGTCCTAGCATTCAGCGACTTAGTTAGACTTTAATCCCACCCCTCCAATAGACTTTATAACCAAGTCTCTAGCCAGTTCCTTCGTCAAGTGACCAGCTAAGTTTTGTTGAGACCTCACAAACTCTATAGATATCACCCCATTCATGATTAGCTTACGAATCATGATTAGCTTACGAATCATGCTATGCCTGAAACCTAGGTGTCTAGACTTCCCATTGTACATTTAGCTATAAGCCTTTGCCAATATAGCAGCACTATCACAACGGATAGAAATAGGTGCTATAGGTTTGAACCATAATGGAATCTCAAGGAGCAAGTTTTTTAACCATTCAGCTTCCTTACAAATTCAGATTCTATTATTGAACCAGTAATGCAAATTTGCTTCTTGGAAGCTCAATAAATTGCACCACCACTAAGCAGGAATACCTAGCCACTTATAGACGAATTGTCCTTATTGTTACTGATCCAGCTTGCATCAGTGTAACCTTCCAACACTGAAGGATAACTAGTATATGTCAATCTATAGTCCATGGTTTTTTTCAAGTACTTTAGTACCCGCTAAATTGCTTGCCAGTGCTGAGTAACAGGATTACTAATATACCTACTCAGTTTACCCACTGCAAAAGCAATATCAGGACTTGTACAAGTCATGGCATACATTAGGCAGCCAAACACCCTAGAATACTCAAGTTGAGATACAGCCTGACCATTATTGGGCATCGGCTTCTCACTTGTATCCATTGGAGTACTTACTAGAGTACAATCAAAGTAATTGAATTTCTTCAGTACCTTCTCAATATAGTGAGACTGATAAATTGCTATTCCATTACTTCTATGTTTAATCCTTATACCAAGAATAACATCAGCCTCCCCTATATCCTTCATGGAGAACTTTAATGACAAAAATTCCTTTGTCATGTCAACCTGAACTTGGTCAGTGCCAAAGATCAACATGTCGTCAACATATAGACAAATGATGACTCCTTTACCAGATTCATCAAATTTGCTATATACACACTTGTCATCTTGGTAAGTAAAATAACCATTAGACAAAACTACTTCATCAAACTTTTGATGCCATTGCTTAGGTGTCTGCTTCAGTTCATATAGAGACTTAATCAGTTTACACACCTTGTTTTCATTGTCAGGCATGATGAAACCCTGAGGTCGGTTCATATGGACCTCCTTATCCAATTCACCATTCAAGAAAGCTGTCTTCACATCCATCTGATGAATAATCATATTGTGAATTGATGCCATAGCAATCAATAGTCTTATGGTACTGATACGTGCCACTGGAGCATAAGTATTAAAGTAGTCTATCCCTGACTTTTGTTTAAAGCCCTGAATCACCAGCCTTGCCTTGAACTTTTCAATAGTTTCATCTACCATTAGTTTTCTTTTGAAGATCCATTTGCAACCAAGAGGTTTGCAACCTGGAGGTAGATCAGCCAACACCCAAGTGTTGTTGCCCGTGATGGAGTCCATCTCATCATTAATTGCTTCTTTCCAGAAAGCAACATCTTGGGACTTCATTGCTTCATCAAATGTTTTGGGGTCATCCTCAACATTAAAGCAACAGAAGTGTTGGTCAGAGACCTCATCCATTGTTCCTTCAATTAAGTATAATTAAAATTCAGGTCTAAAATCCTTTAGAGTCCTATTCCTTTTGCTTTTTCTAAGCTCAGGTTCAGGTTGCTGAATAACCTCTTTAGTGACCTCTTTAGGGACCACCGAACCACCAATGTCTTTAGTTTCATTAGGAATCCTAAGACTTGGTCTAGGGATCATCAGTGGCATCATTAGCCTTGATTGATGTGTAATTAATTACCAAAACACATTAAAAAATAAAATAAAATAAATCTTGATTTAAGTTTTATTTGTTAATCGTTTTTAGGGTTTATATAAATCGAACCCTAATTTTTTTTAGGCCGAATGCCTTAAAATTATTTTTAGGGTTAGAGTTTGTAATTAGTTTGATTAGAAACCCTAGGATTAACATGTTATGTTTATGTATTCAAGTATGCGATTTTGTGACAACGTGAATAATTGTTATGTTTAATCCATGAAAACGTGCATGTTTGGCATGGATTATAGTTGTTCATATATATTTAATTGTTAAGATGTAAATATAAATTAAAATTGTTAAGTTTTATCACATGTAATGTTTTGATAAATCTTAAATTGGGGAAGACTCCAATAAATATTAATGAATCAATTATGTGCAATTTGGTATATATTAACTAATGACTTACGCGGTCGATTCGTCGATGCTTGTGGCTCACTTGTACATAGATGAAAAACAAGTGAAAGTCATAGTTAATATATGCTCTATTTAACCTAGTATTGATTAATTAATAGGGTTTGTAAAATAAGTTTGCATGTGGCTATTTGTTAACACATATTAAATTGTTATGTTATGTGTGTATCATTTAGTTGTATTATTTTATTAGAAATTACTTGTTTTTTTTGTTTATATAATTAATGTGAATTGTTGTAAACAAAAGGGTAATTTTTTTTAGAAAAATAATACGGACTAAATCAATATATAAAATTATGAATTGTTTTGAAGAGTTAAATTTACAATAGTTTAGTTGATTAAGCTGAGATTAACCAGTCCTTAGACATATCTTGCATCCTCTTAAAGTGGACATGGCCCAGTCTAGCATGCCATAGGATTGAATCATTCAGTTTAGAGGTTGACATAAAGGCTGAAGCAATATTATCATTAACAATATTAAGCCTGAAGCATTTTTGATTACTCAAATAACCAAAAACAATAAACACACCATGTTTGGATAAAATAAATTTATTAGATTCAATCATCTTTTTATAACCACAATTATTCAAAACACTACTAGAAAACTCAACTCTTCCTTATATTATGAGAACATGCAAAATATTAAACAGCAAACAATATTTCCAGAACTAAACTTAAGATCTACACAACCACGTCCATGCACCAGGGCTGTTGACTCATTTCCCTGTGAAGAAATATGATCCATCATCAGCGACTCATAAGGTTCTTAAACCCAGGATCTACTTTACACACATTGGTACAGTTTTCTCCTGAGTCAACCCACCACGCAACATCATCATCCTGCACAAAGTAAGCTCCAGATACATATGTAACATAATAAACCTGAAAAGATTTATTAAACATATTCTGACCTTTCAGCGAGTTGGTAGAACCATCCACTGAACCATCTGTGCCCGAACCATTAGCTTTGTTGCCAACTTTTTCACCTTTGCAATCCTTTTTCAAGTGTCCAGGTTTCCCACACTTCCAACAAGTTACTTTAGACTTTTTGTTAGGATCAGTTTTGGTGTTATCATGATGCTTACATTTACCCTTGTTGTCATTGTACCTGGAGGAGTTGTTATGCTCCACCATATTGACCACTGAAGGACCAACAACATTGTTTCTTTTTTGCTTGTCACTATCCTGCATCCTGAGGGACTCCTCAATACGCAAATGACTGCCTAACTCAACAAGAGTTAATTTCTCCTTCAAATGTTTCAAGGTGTACTTGAAATCTTTCCAAGAAGGAGGAAGTTTATCAATGATATAAGAGACCTGAATGGCCTCATCCATGTTCATCTTATGTTGTGTAAACCTTCCAAGTATACCAAGAAGTTCATTGTATTGTTCCATAACTAGTCTTGAATCAGTCATTTTGTAATTGGTGAAATTACTAACAAGGAACTTCTTACTTGATGCATCCTCAGCCATATATTTGGCCTCCAAGGAATTCCATAGTTCTTTGGAAGATTCAACATTCTGGTAAATATCAAATAAAGAATCAGACATACCATTGAGGATTAAACCTCTGCAGACATAGTCATCATTGTCCCACTTGGCCCTTTTCCTGATTTGATCTACGGTAGCATCATCACCATCATCAGGAATAGGAGTATTCAGCACATACACCACACTCATGCTGGAAAAAGCAAAGGAATGCATCGTCTATGCCAACTTCCCTAAAGTCTACCCCTTCAAACTTGTCAAGCTTCAAAAAGTTTGAAGCCATGTGTTTCATAGCGGCAGCAGCCATTGATTATCACAATATAATCTTCTTTTATTGTTGGTTGTAGTAGATCCCAGATCAGGGTGAAGACAATCAATAGCCTAGCTAATTACCAAGATGGTTACCGGATATCACTTGAAGTAGTGTAATCACTTTCCAAAGTAGATTATTCGACCCTATGTCTGGGTTACACGAATACCTCATTGGGATAAAACTAAGTGTTTATTCTCGTTCTAGGCACAAATCAAGAACCCTGCGTTTCTATGTGTTTTTGTTTTCTGTTTTGTATTCTTTTTCATGCAATTATGATCCCTAGGGATTTACTCAAAACATAATAATGAAATTAATGAGAGATTAATGGCCAATTAATCTCTTTCATAATTATCCTCTATAAATTAGGAATTAATGATTTCATGACCAAATTAAATATGGTCAATTAATGCAGTCAAATCAATTATCCTCCATAATTTAGAAATAATGATTTCATGACCAAATTAAATATGGTCAATTAATGCAGTCAAATCTGCCACTTAAATAGGCAAATAAGACCCATTTAATCAAACCACTAAAAGTGTCAGGGAAAATCAATGACTTGATGAGTGTAAACTCCGTACCTCCAAACCCATTTTCAAGTATGATCCAATTCTCACAATTGCACTAAATTTCCAACAGTTATTACTATTTGTTTTGTGGGTGATTATAATTAACACCAAACAACGTAGTCGTAAGGTTTTAGTGGTAAGGGTTCAAATCTCATTAGGTGTGTACATTTAAGGGTGGCCACGAATGGTTCAAAAAGGTCTCTGGATTAATCCGTTGAGACCGCATACATCTGAGTCAAAAAGTTCATCCCCTCTAAGTAACCTGAACATGGAAAAGCATATCCGTTTGTACATTTTGTTGGTAATTATATTATATACTCTAAGAGGAATGAGCATTAGCTAGCTGGGTTGACTTTCTTGCCGTGTGGTGCAAGGTAATATTAATATTAATTAATAAACCAAACTGAATGCCATTTCTTGATCCTAAAGAATAGCTAGGGATCTCTCTCTCACTCTCATAAAAACATTAGGCAACCAAACTTGTATTCACATTATCTCATTGATAAACACAACAGTTTCCCGAAATCGCGGTTAGTGTCAACCTATAAGATCTCAAAGAAAGAAGCATTATATGTTACATACATAAATAATGATCTATTTTATGAATTACATAATCAGATGGAAGAACCAAAGGAGATGTCAAATAATAAAAACGCTGAACCACTTAATGTCAAAAGGGATATTGCCAAAAACCTATATCAAGTTCTCAGTTTTTCTGAGTCTATTCTCATTCAAGAAATTGATAAGTGCAAGGTAAGTGTACATACCTAGATTGTAATGCTCATACATATATGTGCTTTTTAAACTATTTTAGTCATCATTCATATAAATTATACTATACGAGTGCTCGTGCATAACGGGGGGGGGGGGGACTCGATGTAAAGGTTGTTTTTAATTAATAAACTTAACCTTACAATGAGAACGAATATATTTAGTGTTCTTCAACTTGTTAGGCAATATGACTGACACGTGCCTCTTTGTTCGTTCATAAATGAATTCTATAAAAAAAAGATGAAATTAGCATAAACAACGATATAATGTGGTTTCCGAGCTGTGATAAGAGAAGGGAGTGGAAGAAACAACATATCAAAAATGTTGAAAAAGATCTACGAGAAACAGTGAATCAGGAATTACCAATGAAATCAATTCAAGGACCTGATGGACGGTTCTCTTATGTTTAACAACAAAAGAGGACTGTATGGCAGAAAACATCACCTGTGTGCTAGCTGCTTGATTGATCGCATTTCTTTAATTCATCTCGATTTTAGATTGATTGGCGTAAGTTTGTTTTTCTGGCAGATTGATGGTAGGTACCGTCAAGAATCTTGTTTCCATAATAGGATCAACAAAGGAGGATGGACTTGGATTATTCGAAACCAAGTTCACGCAAGAATTCTTATTACCAAAAAGCAATTGATGGTGGTGCACAAGAGCTTAAACTGTGTGGTACTTTCTAATTAAAGACGTAGACAAATTTTTTTTCCTTACCCTCATCATAGTTTTTAACAAACCGTTTATTTCATCTTTATGTTGAAAGATGGAGAGTCTCGTACACAGGATCCAACATGGCAACAATAAACGGGCAGAGGAAGCAAAATTATATCATGAAATTAAAAATCTCAACGCTTCAATAGAAATATACACAGAGCCAACAGCTGTTAATGAAACTTGGAGGAGAAATTGGCCATGGAGACCAGCCCTTCCCAAAGGATACAAACAACAGCAATTGGAGGTAATTGCATCAGTTCCTCAACGATACAAGATTTTCTTTAAAGTTCATCACTTGTCGGTCCATCGTATTATATATTACTAGTCAATTAATCCATGTTTATATACTACTCCATCGTACTAGATTGTGTCCAACCAACTAGAGAAATCTTGGACTATTAGAAGGGGCCAACTTAATCTAAAGTTGGATCTTTTGAAAAAGAATATCAAATGTATGGAGCGGGAACTTGAAGAAATTTCTTCATTGAGGAAGAAAGCCTATAAATGTGCTTATAAACATGGAGATCAACAAAACGAGGTGGTATGTTATCTGCTCTAAAATAGTTTTCATATGTAACATATCTAGTGGATAATTGATCTTTGTTGTATATATTCAGAAATCAAGTTATACCGAGTACCAATCGCTCATGAAATATGTGAAAGAACTAGCACGAAGAGGGGATACTCATGAACGGGTGAAAATTTCTCATAGGCAACTTTTTGAAGGTTGCAGCAAATTCTGAGTTTTAATCACCAAATTAAATAAGCTTTTACATGTATGTTGTTTAGTTCTTTTCATTGTCATTCCGCTAAATATTACTATGCTTTTGATTGATTGTTCCTTGTTCTCTTTTGAAAATCGAACATGATTTTATTACTAGGTGAGCATTGCAACAAGTGCAAACAACACATAGCTAATGAGACATTGCAACAAATAATAGTACTATAGCGAACGTTTTAATTATTCGTTCACACATTATTAATTTGATATTTAAGTATTGATGATGTTAGGTTTATTTTACTGATTGAAACGGATCAAACTGCAAATTTGAAGTGTTGCAGGATGAACATGAGAAGAGGAATCTGATGTAGAACAGTATGACTGTTACCATTTGATAATTGTTGTAACTTCTTCTTTTATGTACTACTACAACATAAGGATAATAAGTTTGATTTATTATAATTTTGATTACAATTCGCAGATGGTATAATATAAAGTTGTATAAGCAAACAGTCTATTACATGCACAAGCACTAAAACCAATCAAACTTTTTGAGCAGTGAAAGGGATTGGGAAAAGCCAAAAGGTTATGATAAATACTTTGAACAATTTTTATATACTAATATGGACATGTAAAAAAGATTATTTGCTTTTGTTTTGTGCCATTTCATATTAAAAAAACTTAAGGTGAAGTTGGATATGGATTTGTATTTGGATTGTGTGATTAGTTTGAAAGAAGGTCATCAAAGAGAAAAACTAATTATTAATTTAAATATATTTTAAAATACATTTTTTTATAATAGAAAACAAGAAAAAGAAAAAAATAATAGAAAACCTAGAATTGTAATAATTAATGAAATAAAAAATGGCACTATTTGGTAACATTCCGAAATCATGACTATGCTTATTGAGTATGGAGGAAAGGTTACCTAAGAAGGCTGAAAACACCACCAAGTAATGATGATTTAAAAGTGGGTAAAATCCAGAAGGCCCATAGAGAAATCGCTTAATGCAAAAGGCAAGGAATAAGGGTAAAGGCAAGGGAAAGGATAAGAGGTTATATCCCAAGTCCCAACAACCCTAAGTCTGTGCTAAGGGAGCGCCCAAGCTTTAGGATGGATGCCTGCCACCACCTGTAAGGACTGGTAGGAAATTGAGAAAAGGAATGTCGTGTGTATCTTGCTGAGTTGCAGAAGAAGAGGAAGCAAGTTGGCTCTGCCAGTTCTTCGGGTATCTTCACAATAGAATTATTTTTCTTTCCTAATAATAACTCCTGGGTGTATGACACTGGTTGTGGTACTAACATATGTATTACAAAACAGGGATTTAGGATTGAAAGGAAGCTGAAACAAGGAGCTCTTTACTTGTACGTGGGCAATGGTGTTCGTGCACAAGTAGAAGCAATCGGAAGTTTTGACTTAGTTTTACCTAATGGCCTTGTGATTTGTTTAGACAATTGTCATTATGCACCTACTATAACTAGAGGTGTAGTTTCAGTTTCTCGTTTGGTTGGACAATGGTTTTGTTAAAGTTTTACGGATTGTGGAATTTCAGTAAAGAATGGTGTTCTTTATTTTAATGTTGTTCCTCGTAATGGTATTTATGAAATTGATATGCATGATCTTGTACCAAATGTTAATTCTATTTATAATGTTAGCAATAAAAGAGTCAAGCATAACTTGGACTCCACTTATCTATGGCACTGTCGTCTTGCTCATATAAACAAGAAACTTATTAAACAGCTGCAACAAGATGGGCTGTTAAAGTCAACAGATGATGAATCTTTTGATAAATGCGAATCTTGTTTATCTGGAAAGATGACAAAGAAACCTTTCCCTCATAGTAACGAAAGGGCAAAAGATCTTCTTGGAATAATACATACTGATGTATGTGGTCCACTTAGACATGTGTCAAGACAAGGTGCTAGCTACTTCATTACATTCACAGATGATTATAGTCGTTATGGTTATGTTTATCTTCTTAAACATAAACATGAGGTCTTTGAAACGTTCAAAGTGTTTAAAAATGAAGTTGAAATCAAACTCGGGAAGACCATTAAGGCAATACGATCAGATCGGGGTGGCGAATACATTAGCCAAGAGTTTAAAGATTATCTAAAAGCTAACGGAATTGTTCAACAGCTTACTCCTCCATACACACCACAACATAATGGAGTGTCTGAGAGGAGAAACCGTACTTTACTAGATATGGTGCGATCTATGATGATCTTGACACTCTGCCGTTATCCTTTTGGGATTTATGCTCTAGAGTCTGCAACACGCATCTCAATATGGTTCAACTAAGAAGGATGACAAAAACATATGAACTGTGTATGAAAAGTTCCAAACTATGTCCTTACTTAAAGGTGCTGGGGATGTGAGGCTCTTGTGAAGAGAGATAGCCTGACAACTCGAACAAGATCTGTTAAGGGTATCTTCATAGGAATACACAAGGAAACGATGGTAGTTATATTTTCTAACATTTCCCACCTGAAAACAAAATTGTTGTTGGCAAGGTATGCTGAATTCTTGTGAATTATCATTTTGAGAAGCGTCTCATAGTCACGAAATCAGTTGGGTCGAGGGGCGGTAGATCTTGAAGAAGTTCTAGGAAGAAGAAGACTACAACACCTTTGAAATTCTAGCAACATTCCTCAAGAGGGTGGAGGGTATTTTGATACCCACGAGAGGAAGTGATTCAGATTCGTAGGTCCGGAAAGACCGCTCGAGCTTCCAAATCGTTTTATGTCTTAAATGTACGAGGTAGAGAAGCATAGTCTTGGGGATCTTAATTGAACCGCTAACTATAAGCCGCAATGTTGGATTCAGCAATTCTAATAAGGTGGTTTGATGCTTGAATGCGGAAATACCAATCAATGCATGGGACAATATGGTTATGGGTCCTGGTCGGTCCTTCCTCCTGTTGTATGACCGTTGGGAGCAGGTGGCTTTTATGAAAAATGACTGACATTGGATGTATTGTACACGTCTCTAAAGATCTGTCTTGTAGCAAAGGGTTACACTCTACTCTACGGGGGTTGATATGAAGATAGAAACCGTTCTCAACTGTCGCTGACTTTAGTGCTATAGAATTCTCACTATCTATAGCAGCATTCTATGATATGAGATTTGGCAAAGGATGTTAAAACAGCCTTTTTAATGGTTACCCTTGATGAAGTCATTCTATTTGGTGCAACCTGAGGTTTTGTTGATCATAATTCATCCAGGATAAGTTATGCAAGCTTCAAAAATACCATTTATGGTCTCTAAGCAAGCATCAAGAAGTGGAACAAAGCTTTGATGTGGAAATCTATTAGGTTTGGATTTAATCAATATCTTGAGGAGCCAATGTGTATATCAAAAGGCTAGTGGGAATTGTTACAATTCCTCTACTCTTGTTTGTGATGACATTAATCATCATGAGGTAATCACTTCCTAGTTGTACAAGTGTTAAAGGATTATCTTGGAAAGTGTTTTGCCATGAAGGATTTGGGGGAAGCAGCATTTATTCTTGGAATCAAAATCTATAGGGATAGATCAAAGCGATTAATTGGACTTTGTCAAAATGCTTACATGGATAAGATCTTGAAGAGATATAAAATGGATAATTCCAAACGTGGGTCACTATCCATGCAAGAAAGACTTGACTTGAACAATTACAAGGTGCTCAATACCATCCTATGCGGTGAATCGCATGAAGAATGTAACTTACGCTTCGGATGTAGGGTCCATCATGTCTATGCGGTTAGGTGCACTAGACCTGTGTTGCGTATCTGAGACAAAATATGACAAAGCGATTTCAACAGAATCCAGGGAACCTCACTGGACTGCTGTGAAAACCATTCTTAAGTATTTAAGAAATACTAAAGAGATGTTCTTGGTTTATGGTAGAAATCCTAGCCACAGAACTTTGAGTTGAAGTATTGCGATGATGGATTCTGCGAATGATTGATAGAGATGACACTAAGGTTCTCAGACAGGATATGTTTTCATTTTGAATGGAGGCGCAGTGATTGAAAAAGCTCCAAGCAAAGTACACTGCATGTCAGCTACAGAATCTGAAAATTAGACGTCAGAAGCTGCCATGGAAGCTGTTTGGATTAGGAAATTTATCTCAAGGCTTGGTATTGTACCAACGATAAATGAACCTTTGAATATGTATTGCGACAATTCAGCTGCAGTTCATTATGCTAATGAACCGGGAGTTCAGAAAGGCGCCAGACACTATCAAAGACGATATCATTATGTTCGCGAGTGTGTTGAACTGGGCGAAATAAGAATACTTGAAGTTCACACATACAACAATCTAGCTGATCCTTTTACAAAGGCTTTATCAAATAGGAAGCTTACTCAACATGCCAGGGGCATGGGGCTTCGTCCTGCTAGTAGTTTCATGTAGATCTGTGTTTTAGTATTTGGATAAGGGATGTAAAACAATTTTATTTTATGATAATGATACATTGGTATTTTGTTATTTTATATTATAAATTGTGTCCTATATTTGCATGTTTAAATCCATGAATAATAAATGTATTATTCTAAATTAATCCGTTGTCGATTAACAATATGAGAATACTGTTAAACTAAGACAATTCTAAGTGATTGGTGATATTGGAGATATTGAGGATAAGTCCACCAAACTCACATGATATTCATAAAATGAATATTGGATTTCCCCGCCACAAGAATATCACTTTATGGATCGACGTCATCAAGTGAATCTTGTACGTGATTTTATTTACATAAATCCTTAGACTTGAGATGCAAGTAGGTTTAGCATATGTGGATATTCCTTCTTGATATAGTTTAAGTTGTCCTGAATAAGGTAACTAATAAGGGCTATGTCAGAATGGTTTATGCCACATGATGACTGGACACTTGTAGTCAATATAGAATTTGTTCCTTCAAATTGTTGAAGAAGATACCACTGGGCCCCTCATAGAAATAATCAGATGTGTGTATGGCCGTACCTGAAAACTCAAGAAGATATGTCTCATTGATTTTCAGTAATCTTGATTACTTCATATATGAGAAACAGAATCGTTAAATATGGAATGACATTGATCCATATCCAATTTAACAACGGTATCAGAAACAAAGGGATTGTAAATTCATAAATCATTTGTTCATGCCCTGTGAAACCACACTCGGATGTTTTTGGGAGCATTGGCGTGTTGCTAGACGCTTACCAATGTTATTATATTATTCATACATGTCCAAGTGGGAGCTGTTGGAATATGTCCAAGTATAAATTAATATATGTCCGGATTATTTATTCGAGCCTAAGGGGACGCACGCGTTAATACGTAAAACAATTAAAGAATATATTAAATGTAATATATTTATGTGATAAGCATAACTTATGTTAAATAGTTAAAGTAAATATTTAATGAGTTATTAATATGGCATTTAAGGAAAAAGAAAGTAACGGTTTTCTTTTTAATTGGCCATAAACCCCTATTAAGAAGGTGAGAGGGTTTTCCTTGTAAGCACAAGGAATTTAGCCTATAAATAGAGGTTAAGGGATTCATTGTTGATGAGCCTTGAAAAATATAATCCCTAAATCTCTCTCCATCTCTTTTGTTTAATCGATCAACCAAAACTCAAAAGGGTTTTTCGGTTCTTGTGTTGGTTCGATCCAAGGGGAAAAACCACAAGGGTTTCAATCGTTGATTTCTACGAGAACGTGGTGGTTTTATTGCTTATCACTACTAGTACTAGCATACTTAATTGTTTGCTAAAGAACGTATAGTGTGTGGAAGCTTAGAGGAATCATACTTTGATTCTTGTGGTTTCGCGTGGTATTATACACACGCGTATATAGAAGACGGTGTTTACGGTTACCTTTAAACGGTGTATCGTTTCGTGCTAAAAGGTACATGTTTTCTATCTTGTTAATTATTGTGTTCTACACGTGACCATTTATTCCGCTGCGTACTCGTGTTAATTTAATTGTTAATTAGATCATAAAACCCAACAGTGGCATCACGAGCCATCGTGTAGAATCTTTAATTACAAGAAATTAAGTTGGACAAAATTAGAGTTTCATAATTAATTTTAATGCCCCGTTGGGCGTTTTTTGTTAAAAAGATTTGATCTTGAAGGTTAATAAAATTAATTAGACGAGATTTAGGTTGTATGCAACTTTATATAAAAACTTGATATATTAATTGTTAATTGTTTTAAGTTTTTGTTAATTGTTAATAAGGATCCATGATAAAATCATGCAAATTTATCATGGATTGATATTAGATATAATTACAACAAAGAAAACTCGATGAATTATGTGAATAATAATTATCATCATAGTTTTGATTGTAACACGGTTCCTGCTCATAGACAAACGGGAATTGTGGTGGACAATCATAACCATAATGAGAATTGTTTCCGCATAACTCGCACAAGTATGTCTCGTACTGGGGCTGTGGAGATGGGTAAGAAAAATCGGGTGTTTCATCTTTTAAAATGGGCTCGGGATTATTGACAAATTTGTCTCCAAAACTTACATTTGTACAATGCCGACAATTTCCACCGTTAAACGGACCTCCACACCACGAGCATCTTGAAAACCAAGACATGTCGAAGAATTATCGGATAAGAAGGTTAAGAAGATAAGAATTAAACGAATAAGAGGATAAAGAATAATATTTTTAGATTTTTCAAATAATACATAAGGAAAAGAATTAATTAAAAAAATATATATTTTTGTTAACCGAAAGTCAAAAGTACACGGTAGCTCTCTAAAACACGCACAAAGAAGCGGAGGAGCGGGTAAGAGCGAAGCGTTTTAAAAACCTTTTCTTTTTGGGTCGAAGTTCATAGGATTTACCCTCCTTATATCTCTCTTTTAGTTTGTTTACTAAAGGTGAGCCGAAACGATAATTAACAAACGGTTATTTTTTTATATTAAAATAAAAGAAAATAATAATAGAAATCTAAAATATTTTTGTATTTTTATATTTATATAATAGAAGAAAATATTCACAAACGAAAAATGATAACTTCACGAGGAAGGGTCTTCAAAACACTAATCTTCAAACGAAACGCGATAATCGTACATACCTCCCCGGCAGCAGCGCCAAAAATTTGATCCCGTCCAAATACGTACACGTAAAATATAGTATAAGGATTAGTCAATAATAGTATAGTAGGTATTCCGCGAGGATTCTAGAAGATTACTTTTGACCAAAGCAATTTCTAAAACATCCCGGGTCGTTTATCCTCGGCGAAGTACGAATTGAGAATCTGTTAAGTTTGTGATCGCGTGATTGAATAATTCAAAGGTTTGATTTGATTTCCTATTTTTAACAAATTTAATACAAAAACAAGCAAAGACAATCAACAATTAAAGAAATTAAAAGTTAAAACACGAAAACGATAACGGGAAATTAAAAACGCGACATTTAAGCAAGTAAATCAAAATTAAGCCCTAAAAATGTTTTTTTTATTTTTTATAAATCCTAAATGACTTAAAATAATTTGCAGAAAAAGAATTATATTTTTTAGATTTTTATTTTATTTAATATGAATTAAAACAGATTTAATCTAAATAATGCATAAAAAATAGTAAACCTAAATATGAAAATCTGAAAAATTCATGAAAAGTAGTTTGAACAAGTCTAAACCTAAGAAAAATAAAACGGCAAAATAAGCTGAATCAAATAAGCAGAAAATAAGCTATTTAAAGCTGAAAAGCAAAATAAGGAACAAAGGTTAAAAGAATGAAGGGATGGGCGTATGACAGAAAAGACCCAAGGGCACGTTTGGTTAAGGTGTGTGTGTTAAATACGTTGAGTGTATGAAAGGGAGGTCACAGGTTCGACCCCTGTGACTCCCTTTTTGTTAAACTTTTTGTTTTTTTGATTTTTATTTTTGAAAAGCTAGATGACATGTAAATAAGCATTTTCAATATAAGGGACTAAATTTGGAACTTAGAAATAAGCTCAGAAAAAGCAAATGAAAGATGACAGTTTTAGCTTAAAAAGTCTAATGACTTTTAAGCTAAAACTGTTTTGGTTTTTATGACACAATAAGCTACAAGCAATGCAAATAAGTTGAAAACACCCTTATCCCTAAACCTAATAAGCATAAAGACTTTTTGGAGTTCATATCTGATAATGGCTCAAATGGGAAAGTACGTTGCTATTATATGCCATTAACCCTAGTAAAAAATAACCTGAGCAGAGAGTTTAAAGCCTGTTTTAAAATCATCAAGGTGCCGAGCATAAGCTTCCTTAATAGGGAGATTTGGTTAGTTCATCGCAAAAGCTTTGAAAGCTCATCTCATTCTTTGATCTGTATTCACTGACTATCGAAGACAAGTCCTGGTTCGCTCAACGACTTACTGAGCAATATGATATATTGCAATATCACGATCAACAGCCACGACGTGTTTGGTGATTTTGCTTCACCAATATGTTTTAAGTTGTAATGGATTGTCTTGGTTGACCAATGGTTAATCATGATAATGTTCACAAGTCGGGGTTGTGCTACGGGTGCTCACTTGTTATGGCCGTTCTTATGATTTCATTCGGGGCGATAGGCCCGTATGACGGGGGTACAGGGTGGCAGCGCCCATTGGTAGCAGGGGAAGGGGCAAGGACCTGGCTGGGGTCGAGCTGCCAGGTCAGCTTGGAAAAATTTTATTTGGTATAAAGTGTTATGTTAAAAAATGCACTTGGAAATAAAATTCCCGGATATGGACTTGTTTTTTTTGCCCCTTTTATTTAACCGATTTGACAGTTAGTAACTGCTATGCAGTTATAACCGAAAAATCAGTTTTGTTGGTTAATAATCATCACAATTTCTGGTTCTGTTTTTTCATAACATCAAAAACACATTTTCGTTTCATAATCTGAGTTTTATCCGATTTAAGATTTCGATAGGAAAAAAATAAACCATCTGAAATACTTCAATCTGAAAGTGTTTACACGACCTTCTCAGATTTTCTGTGATCCCCCCATTTTTATACAACAAGAGTTCTTGTAGGGCATTAGAGAGAAGGTTAAGTTGATTCTTTGTTAATGAACAACTCCTTACCTACAAGCACATTGTATATATTGCAAATTACGTTCAATCGCCAACAAACATTCTTGTAGCGTAGAGAGAACGTCACGTTGTTTTTCGATGGTAAGTTGCTCTTTGTAGAGAAATGACTCCATGAATAGAAGCGTTTGTTTGTAATCATCAGACTCTTTGTCAAGTTTCTCCCTTTTTTCCAAGTAGACTTTAAATTTCTCATACATTATATCTTTCCTGCACATGTTGCAGCAGCTCGAGTTTAGTAAGTTGTGGTGCTTTTCATTTCTTCTTTCCTTTACCTGCATTTTGTTTGTAAACTCGTTCCTTAACAAATCGTCTTTAGATCAAATATCAGCACAAAAACAAACAACAGAACACAATTTACTAATGACGTGTTAGATCAGAAATCAGACATCGTAAAACATTCAAATGCTACAAAGTCAACACATTAAATCAGCATATAATAATTCACTAACCAAAACCAACCTACAATAATTATCAATTTTACTTTCTGCGATACCCGTATACCATCAAATTAAACTACTCAAAAAATCTGTTAAATAAAGTTGATCATATTTTCAAACACAAGCAAATACAATTGAAAACTAGTGGAGTATCTGGTCATATAGAAACCATCTCCTCTTCTCTGATTCAAATCTTCGAAAAGATGGTATTTTTGAAGACATAGTTAGGCGTTCTTTTTCTTGGTATATTGCTAGGGGTAAAAACTCTATTAGTTGGGATAGTTGGATTCAACACCCTTTTTTAATTTCTTTGTAATTCTAGCTCCTTGCTAGTTTTCTTTTAATAAAGTTGCCGTTCAAAAAAAAAGTTATGGATTTTTTTTAATATAATCCGCGTTTAATAACTAGTGCATATACAAGTTAAAAACTAGAATACATATAGGAATAAGAAATTTAATTGTAATACAAAAAATCTGTAGATGGCACAAGATTATAAGTATCAAAATGAAATCACAACTTATAAATACAAAAAAAATTTCGTTTAAAATATACGTAATTATTAGATGTACTTATATTCTGAACGTGTGCGTGTAGTATAACATGTACAAAACATTAAACCATGTCAAACTTTCGTCCCAAAATTATTGTCCCCTGTTGACAGTCTATTTCTTTTAACTTTGACCTTAAATATTTTTATTTGTGTTATATAATCCTTGATGAAAATCATAACTATGAAAATACATTTAAAAACGAATCTATTCGTATATTTTACATCAAGTATTATATAACACAAACAAAAATATTTAAGGTCAAAGTCGGAAGAAAAAAACTTAAAAAGTCAAGGACAATAATTTTAAAACGGATTGAGTATTATATTAAAATTTTAAAATATATTTGATTTACGTGTAAATCATATGCGTGTACCAGAGTTATAACTAATTACGGATACAACAATAAAGTCAATTTTTTGTTTTTGTTTTTTTACGATCTATAATGGATAGAAACCATAAACCGAATAATCTGCTGTTTATGAACATTTAGGCTGGGCGGAGTAATGGTGTAACTCACCATTCACAAGTAAAGTCACACCCAAATTCTTATGCCACCCCTCCAAACTCGCGTGTAAGTTGGAGTGTGAGTGGTGAGTAGGGATGACAATGGGTCGGGGAATTTCGAGGATCGTATTTACCATCCCCATCCCTGTTCCTCAGTCTCATCCCCATCCCCATCGGGGAATCGATTTACATCCCCATCCCCGTACCAATGGGGATCGGGGATCCCCACGGGGATTCGGGGATTTTTCGCCCTTATAAATTAAGCAAAAAAATTACACAACCAAACGAAAATATAAAGAATTGACCTACATAATGTCTTAGAACGCATACGTTGTACATAGTTTGATCAATTAAAATTTCATTTAACTTTAAAGCATCGTAAATACTAAAATTTCACATATACTATATAAATAAAATGGATCGAATGTGTGTATTCGAAAAAAATATTAGTTGAATAATATGTAGTTAGTACTTAACATTTTAAAAGTAGTCGATTCATTAAATATGACATATACATACAAATATACTTCAAGTATAATACTTGTCAATACTTACTAACTTATACATATACATGTACATGTAGTATTAATATACAAATAATTTATATATATTGTACATTAAAAAGTTCGGGGTCGGGTACGGGGCCGGGGATTTATGTTATCCCCATCCCCGCCCCATCCCCGGTTTCATAATTCGGGGATTCCCCATCCCCATCCCCATCCCCGGTCAACTCGGGGATTCCCCAGTCAATTCGGGTTTGGGGATCGGGTCTCCATCGGGTACGGGTTTTATTGCCATCCCTAGTGGTGAGCCATTCACCATTGGTGAGTGGTAAGTGGTAACTCACTTGGGACCCACATATTTTTTATCCGTTTTATATTAAATACCCTCATTTTTTTACTTATAAATACTACTTCTTTCATTTTTATACACAAATCTTCCTAATTATATACAATCTCGCTAAAAAATTCTCATTTTTTTCCAAAAAACATGTCTCAACAAAACACTTTACGAATAAAAGTTTTTATTTAGTTTACGTTTTTATTAATTTCGTACGTTAACGTTTTTATTTATGAATGAAAGTAAATTAAATAAAAAAATGATGTGTAAGGTGAGTTTGGTATGAAAGGTAAGTGTTAAAACGGTTGAAAGGTGAGTGATAAAGTTGAAGAGAGAAAACAGACGTGACGTTGAGGTGTAAGGTGAGTTGCCTCTCCGTACTTTATCCAGCCTTAAAATTCAATGTTGTTTCTTAAGTTTCAACAAGTACCATGACTTTAAGAAAAGTAATGAAGTGGAAATAAATACAGTAGTTGCTGGAATACAATAGAAATTATAAATGGAGGAAAGCAGAGATATAGAGAATCCAATGTGTTGTTTTTGTTTAGTTAGGCGCTCTCTCTCTCTCTCTCTTTCATGAGTCTATATCAATCATCATATTCTAACCCTGTCAATTCTCCATAAACAACATGGAACTCGATACCTAGTTAAAACATGTTTGGATTCAATAAAAACGTACGTATTTGAGTCAAAACAAGTCAACTCGCTTAATAAACGTGTAACACCTCCAAAATCGGGTCGCAGCGGAAATGTAACAATGGGGTGCTACGTCAAAGTACAAAAATCAAGATATAGAAAACGATTTTAAATGGACGTTAAAAATAAGTTTAATTCGATGTCATTATAAAAGATCAGAGTTTTCACGTTAGGTCCCATAGTTTTATTAAAAAGACATTAAGATTTTATAAGACAAATATTTTATTGAATTTAAGAAATCAGAATCCCTCTAATAGATATCCGTCACGGCTCCCATCCAAGCTTATACCTCAGCACCTGAGATTAAAACATGCTAAAACCGTCACCAATAATGTTGAGTGGATTCATAGGTTAATACAGTAAATAGCGTGGACCACAAGTTTTAAGTATAGGTAGACATGAAACACTTTCGATAGTCCAAAAACATGTATTATTCCCTAAAGCTCATGACTACCGAACCTTAACGTAATAAACATTAATCAAAACCAGTACTTAGGTTTGTGCCCCAACACAACCGATGTTTCATAAAACATCCTACGAATTTTCTCAATACAGAATCTGCCAATACATCCTGACGAATTTTCTCTGTATGTTAAATCGTCAATGGTCAACAGAGAAACCACAAAACCCTAGACGGATGGTCAATCTCCGATGATCTATACCATAACACTAGCTTATAGCCCAGCAGGTAATTGACGGTCAATGATAAAAGGGTCTTAGCGGCAGAAGGGTAACTTAGGCAATAATGTAATTAGGAAATAGCATACATTGATGATTTTTTTTTTTTTTGAAAACACTTGTGTCCAAACAATCAAGCATGAATCTCCCCCGAATTTAATAAAACAGTAGTATGAAAAAGGGGCTATAACGAGACTCACCTTGAGCTGGATGTAATCACAAGTATTCAAAATGGAAAATGCGTTACGAAGGAATCCGAAGGCAACCTAATCCCAATATAGGACTATAAAGACTAACCCTTTTGATTAATATATAGCTCATCATACTATCGTTCGGCTAACATAATTAAGAGGTCCGTGTAGTGAACGTATGAGGAGGCTAGACAACTTTAAATCGTAAATCCAACAACTCACGATACGCCACCCGCCGAAGAGAGCCTCAATCATAAATGAAACTCCCTATAATATAGTATCTTTGATAACTAATACACCGTATGATTCTATATAGCTATCATCACCTGTCTACTCGTGTTTGCGAAAAAAATATTTAAAAGGCATTTGCAAAATATTAATCGTAATAATTGCACTTCGATCATCGAATATAAAATTCAATTGTCTTTGTAAAATAATATTTATAAAGTTTAAGACATGTATAAATATTATATAAATGATTCTAAAATGTTTCGCAAAAATTTATTTTAAAAACGAACCAACACTATTCACCTCAGGAAATAGTGCACAAGTTAGAAAATAATGCGTAACTTTCTCTCGATTTTAATAAAAAAGAAGAGCCCGTTTACTCTTACGTTTCTTAATGCCCACAATTTCGTATAAAATTCCGAGTAGATCAAAATTAGACATTTTAAAATTTTAGTTTTTCCTGAATGAAATAGTGCTTATTCACTGTTCCATAGAAACAGATATAAACTTATTTTTATAGTTATTTGTTATCCGTAAACGTCGATTTTATTCGTTTAACGCGTCCGTTTTTAAACATGTCTTATCGAGTACGATCTGTAATTAAAAAGTTATATCAGTTTTTTTTGGATGTTTTAAAAATAACACTTTCTGTTAATAATAGTAAATTTTATAAAAATAGTTTTATATATAAGTATTTCCGTCGTAAACTCGTAACTAACGTATCTTTTTCGTTATATAACGGATTTTTTTTCGAGTTTTCGTATCATTTTGGAATCGTCATGAAGGCGTATTATTTAATGTTAATGTCCAAACTACTATATGAAGTCGAAATCAAATCACCCTTTTATTATCCAAGTGTGTTCATTTATAAAGAGTTTGTTTTATTAACTTTATAAACCAAAATTTATACATAATCATATTTATACTTAAACAACATGTCAACATATTTATTAATCCATTTTTCCATGATATATAATAACAATATGTAACATAAGAAAAAGTGTGTAAATTCATAAACATAAGTATAATTCTTTTACATATTAAAAAATCCAAGTTGTGATATAGTTTATATAATAATAACGTCAAGTAGACATCATCTAAATTACAAGTGGCCAATTTTTTTACAATTGTTTAGTATTAATTAGTTAAAAGTTGGTGACGTTCACTGCATGCATTTTTTTTTTAACAGCAATTTTATTAAAACAAAACTAGCAAGAAGCTAACAATTATACAATGATAAAATTCGAGTTTTTGACAATATGATAGAATGATAATAAATTTAATTTCTCAATGTATCATGTATAATTTTTCTTACTCTTTTATTTTTATTTTATAATTATTGTCTTTAAACCTTTTAGCCAATTAATCTAAGACTTTGTAGTATTTAGTGTTAAGATTGTTTGTATGGGGTCAAACCCTTTTTGATTCTTTACCTTTATTTATATTGTATTCAAACTCATTATTAAGTGGTCAGAATTACGCAAGTGTCTTCGAGAGTTTGACCCTCCTCTACATTCTGCCACTATTGTTTATAGTAATAATGTTCAGTGCAATTTATTTATCTTCCAATCATGTGCAACCTCAACGCACGAACCATATCGAGATTGACATTCACTTTGTTCTGGATTAGGTTGCAACAGGCTATGTTCGTGTTTTGCATGTTCATTCGCGCTATCTTCACTAAGGGTCTTCCGTATGCTCTGTTTGATAAATTTCAAACCCGTTTGAGCATTTTGCATCCTCCCGCTCCAACTGCAGGGGTTGTTAGTGGAGTAGTATTTAATGTTAGCATTGTTTGTATCGGGCCAAGCCCGTTTGAACATTTAACATTATTTATATTGTACTCTAACTCATTATTAAGTTATCAGAATTACATGAGTTTACATATTGAACTCGTCGCACACATACCCAAACCAAGTAAAACTCTTTTTTTGTAAGTTAGTGTTGTCATTTTATAATTTGTTGCACTTAACAAAAAGTTAAACTTGAAACTTCATACATATTACATATCAGAGCGGAGGGAGTGGTGGCGCCAAACGTTGGCGCCAAGCCTTGGCGCGAGAAAAGCCCACGGCGCACCACTCCGTGGCTCGCGCCAAGGGTTCTCGCGCCATGGCTAACAGCCCATGCGAAACCTTATATTTTTTTTAAAAGTATCCATTTCTTACCATTGAGGGGAGCGGATTTTCAAAAAAAATACCTCCAAAACCCTAATTTTACCCCTTTAAAAATCCTATAAATACCCCCTTTTATTTCATACTTCACACACACTTTCAATACATTTTATAACACACATTTCTCTATTTCTTCATTTTTTTTCACTCAAAAAAAATGAATCTCAATCCCAACCCCAACCAACCAAATTGGATTTTCGGTATGCTTAACGACCCAACCAACCAAATTCCGGGGTCGTCTTCGAATCCGGGCTCCTCCACTCAACCGTCATTCAACCAAATGCCTTACTATCCCAATTACCAACCCCAATTTGCTACCCAAGAAGAATTGTTGATGTTTCAACAATTTAAAATGCAACAAATGCACCAACAACAACCACAACAATTACCAAACCAATTCACCACTTCCCAACCACATTCCGAGCAACAATCGCACCACCTTGAAGTCGAAGATACCGAAGATGAAGAGGAGCCGCTTCCGACCCCGACGTCGAAGCCTAGCCGCGGCGGCCGTATGAAGTCGATGTCAAAAAAAACAAAGAAAAAGAACCGCAAGTTGAGAAACAAAAAAGAGTTCGTAATGCGTGGACTCAAGATGAGGAGTTGCTTTTTTTTTTTTTTTTTTTAGAATTTATATAGTAAGGTGACGAAGTTTTCACAATACATTACTTTGATAGATAATTCGAAATCATTCGGTACAACAGAAATTTAAGCAAAAGTACAAAAGAAATTTAGACGAAAGTTCAAAAGAAATTTAAGCGAGAATTCCTAAAGGGATAAAGTCTAAGCATTGATATCATCCTCCATGTTGTTAAGGTTTTGATTGGTTTCTCCTCCTACTAAGGCATGCACCATTCCACGTGCTTCAGTACCTTTAACTTGGTTTCCTTAGTTTCGGTTCTTTAACTCCGGGCAATCACTCCTGTAGTGCCCATGATTCCCACAACCAAAGCATGTCACATTTTGTAGCGAATTGCCTCCCGCTACAGGAATCCTAGTTCGACACTCCCCTTCCTGGTGACCAAGCTTGTGACATTTACCACACCTAGGAGGACACGGACCTGGCTGATGATGTGCCTTGCACCTATTGCACCATGGTAAGTTCCCAGCGTAGCCTCTACCCTTAGCTGGGGCTGCCACATAAACCTTAGCAGCTTCTTGTCTTCGGTTTTGCTGCTGGTGATAGTTGTTCCCTTGCTGGTCTTCCCACTTCCTTTTATTGCTATCACCGATCCTTAATGCCTTAGCCTGAACCCCTTGTTCAATCAGTTCTCGAGCCATGTTGATTGCATCATGCAAAGTCGCAGGCTTTGAAGAAGTAACATTTCCTTTGATTCCCTCGGGAAATCCTCGAATGTACTTTTCAATCTTTTTCTTTTCAGTTGACACCAACTCAGGACACATCAAAACCAGTTCGTGGAAGCGATTGTTGTATGCCTCGATGTCATCTCCTTTCAAAGTCAAAGTCCAAAGCTCTTGCTCCATCCTTTGGATTTCAGTTGCTGGGCAGTATTCAGTAGTCATCATAGCTTTTACGTTGCTCCAGGGGATCTGATTAGCATTAGCAAGTCCCAAAGTTTGAACATTTCCGTTCCACCAGGTTAGAGCACGACCCTCGAACGTGCATACAGCAAACTTCACTTTGTCATCTTCAGCACATTTACAGATCTCAAACACTTGCTCCATCTTTTCGAACCAACGTTTTAGTCCGACTACGCCTTCAGTCCCGTTGAAAGTGTGAGGCTTGCCGTTCGTAAATGTCTTATACGAACATCCATGCACATCTGGTGCAACAGTTCCTCCAGTATTTGCTGATCCAGATCCACCAGTATTGTTTGAGTCGGCTCTTGTCTTTTCATATTCTTCAATAGCTTTGGCCACACGCTTTTCCACTATCCTCTTAACAGATTTCTTCTTAAATCTCCTAGGCGGCATGATTCTAGCCACGCAAGTACACAATTCGTTAAGAATTTGTAAAGGTATGCAAAGTCATGGCACGTGATAATAAGAGAGAAAAGGAAATAGAAAAGTGATATAAATAATCATAATTTAATCAGAATGGTCAATATTTATATAATTGACCGATAGAAATAGATACTGATATGTCAAAAGATAGACGTAAGAGATCGAATTTAAACCAAGTATTATATATATATATAAGATTATATAATGCAATCATGATAATCGGAAAAGTAAGTAAGGATCGGGGAATACGCGCGCGTGGATATCAGATAGCGATGAAGGATTCTGTATTTAAAAATGAAAGAAAAGAAAACCTTTAAACTTTGTGGTTATAGACTAGGTTTTGAAAATGACCCAGTTCCCTATAACCTTGGCTCTGGTACCATCTGTAACACCCCCAAAATCAGGTCGCAGCGGAAAGGTAACAATGGGGTGCTACGTCAAAGTACAAAAATCAAGATATAGAAAACGACCTTAAATGGACGTTAAAAATAAGTTTCATTCGATGTCATTACAAAAGATCAGAGTTTTTACGTTAGGTCCCATAGTTTTGTTAAAAAGACATTAAGATTTTATAAGACAAAAGTTTCATTGAATTTAAGAAATCAGAATCCCTCTAATAGATATCCGTCACGGCTCCCATCCAAGCTTATACCTCAGCACCTGAGATTAAAACATGCTAAAACGTCAACAAAATTGTTGAGTGAATTCATAGGTTTATCAGGAAATAGCGTGGACCACAAGATTTAAGTAATAGTAGACTATGAAACACATTCAATAGTCCAACACATTGTATTATTGCCCTAAGCTCATGACACCGAACCTTAACGTAATAAACTGTAATCAAACCAGTACTCGAGGTTTGTGCCCCAACACGGATACAGATGTTACAAAAACATCCTACGAATTTTCTCAATACAGATGTTGCCAAACATCCTACGAATTTTCTTCAAATGTTAAATGCGTCAATGGTCAACTAGAAACCACAGCCCAGACGGGGATGGTCAGTCCCGATAGATCTATCCATAACACTAGCGTATACCCAGCAGGTAATTAACGGTTCATGATAAAAGGGGACTTAAATGGCAATACGGTAACTTTAGCATTATGAATCAGGAAATAGCATACATTTTGAAACACTTTTGTCCAAAGAAATCAAGCAGTAATCTCTCCCCCGTATTTAGATAAAGCAATAGATAGAAAAAGGGGCTACGAACTCACCTTGAGTGAATGGTAATCAACAAGTATTCACAATAGAAAATGCGTCACGCTTACGATCGAATGCAACCTAATCCAATATAGGTCGTATAAGTACTAAACACTTGATTATTTATAGGTCGTATAGCTCATCATACTATCGTTCGGGCTATCATAATTAAGAGGTCATGTAGTGACGTATGAGGAGCTAGGACACTTTAAATCGTAAATCCAACAACTCGTCGATACGCCACCCCGAAGAGGCCTCATTATGAAACTCCCTAGTACTATAGTACTTTGATTAACTAACACCACATATAATTCAATAATATATGAGCAACTCACCGATCTAATTCATTTAGTGAAATCAATTTATACAAGTAAAAAACGTTTATAAAGTATACTTAGAAAAACTGGCGTAACTTTCGTCGTTTAAAGAGTCCGTTTATTTCGTTCTTATGCCACCGCCTCGTATTAAAGACAGTTATCTAAATATAAACATTTTCAAAATTTTGAGTTTTTCTGATGAATAGTGATTTTACTGTTCATACAGTTATAATTTATTTTTATAGATTTAGTTATCGTAAATCTCGTAAATGTCGTAACTTATTCGTTTTAACTCCGTTTTTAACGATTCTTTCGAGCACGTATTCATATTTAATAGTTTTATAGATTTATTAATGTTTTAAAAATATAAGTTTCTGTGGTGAATAGTAACTTTTATAAAAATAGTTTTATAAAAGTATATATTTAACGTAAACTTGAAATCGTCGTATCTTTTTCGTTATAAATCGGTTTTTCGAGTTTCTTATCATTTTGGAATCGTCATGACATGTAGTATTTTATAAAAATATAAAATGAAGGCTTTATTTTTCGAATTAAAACAGCAACTTTTGAATATTTTTAGAAAAATATGTTTAAAACTAGTTTTTATAACTTTTTAGTTTAACCACTTTGTTACTAGTCCATTATAACATTTATTATCACATGTCTTACATCCTTAGGGTCTCTAGTCCATGATTTATTCAACCACATAACACATGAATAGGTGTACAAAATTATAATCACAAGCAGAAATATGTTTTACATGTTTAAAAGTAACCTAATGGTGATTTCACTACATAGAACTTATATACACATAAAATGATAAATGTAAAGACATAAAGGGTTTTAGATAACCTTATGGTGATGTAATATGATGAGAAATATAATCTAAACCCTTGTTTAGATTTTTAAACCAAGCTTGCAAGATTTGGACCCTTAATTTTTCCAAGAACCCTAATTTCACTTTCTTTGCTTCAACACTTGAAAATACTTAACCTAACCTTCAAACCATCTTAGTAGGTCTTAGATATGTTGTGTGTATGATTGTATAAGTGGTAGAAAAATTTGTATGGATTGAGTGGGAAGAGTGTTTTGAGCCGTGGGCTTCAAAGGAGAAAAAGGGAAGAGTTTTGATCTTTTTTTCTAAGTGTTATGTGTTATGTTTTTCTATCTCTTGCATTGTATAAGTAATACATGTGTAGGACTAGTCAAGGAGACATAGGGAGGGTCTTAAGGAAGTCCTAGTCTTGGTCTTTGGTCAAAACTTGGAGACTAAGGGTTGAATGTTCCCTAAATGAGACATAATCTCATGAAAATAAGGAGATGTGTTCTCTATGATATTTTCTTTGCATTTTTGAGTCCAAATCCGGCTATGAATGCATATGTATGATATATTTTTATAATTTTTATGTATTGGGTATAAAAGTGGGTATTTGTTGAAGCGTAGAAAAAGTTTTGGTGCTTCCGGGTATACCTAAATGTATTAAATTGCGAAACGTAAACGTTTTACGTAATCAATAAAAATAAAATATAAAAGTTAATTATTACTTTCGTAAAATAATATAACGTTTGCTTGATGAAAACTTTAATTTGTTTGGTGTCCGTTTACGTTGATTGTTAATTTTTAGCTTACGCGATTTTACGTAACAATTAAAATTAAAAGCAAACGTGTACGTTAAAAAAAATAGTGAATTAAATGACGTCGTTCATTGATCAAAAATACGAATTGTTACAAGGGAGGCTTCTCATTGGATGCAAGGTACACTTGACTAGCCAATTTATGAAAACATGTGTAATGTAAGGTACTTGGTTGAGTTAGTTAAAGATACATGTGATTTAAATGGTTTGTTGAGTGTAAAACCATATACATCCGGCCTATGGTTTATTTTGGGAGTAAGTGGGTTAATTTTTGTGTAGTGGGTATAATTGTGGGTATTTGTTTGAGTATAGATAGGTATAGGTATTTCGGGTATGCCTAAATGTATTTTATTGCGAAACGTAAGCGTTTTACGTAACCAATAAAAGTAAAATATGAAAAGTTATTAATTATACTCTTAATAATTATATAACACTTACTTGATGTGAACTTTAACTTGTTTGATGTCCGTTTACGTTGAATGTTGATTTTTAGTTTACGCGATTTAACTATAGGATAATAATTAAAAGCGAACGCGTAAAACTCTAAAAATAATAATGATAATAATTGAGTTGAGAAATGACCTGAAAATGAGAAATGTTACACGTGATTCGAAAAATTACATGTGATTTCTTATATTAAAAATCACACGTAAATTTGTAAATTCAAATGCGATTTATAAATTTATGAAATCACACGTGATTTATTACTTTAAAAATCATAAGTGAATTTGTGAAATCACATGCGATTTATGAAATAGCACGACGTTACTGAAAAAAAAATTCAAAAAAAGTTCGTCGATAGTATATAAAAGGACCCCTCTATAGAAAGATGATTTAATTCTCGTCGCGATGATGTATTTTTTTGTCGTTTGACGATTTACCGTTTGCAAGATATTTTATTTTTAAAAAACAGGTAGAAAGGGAAGTTTTTTAATTGTTTTTTTATTTGATGAAAAATGAATGGCTATGATATATTCTTTTATTCTTTGAGTTGATATTGTTCTTCTTTTATTCTTTGAGATGATATTGTTCTTTCATGATTTCATCTTTTATACCATATACAAATCACAGCGAAACAAAATGGATTTGTCGACTCAGCATGTATGTAGATTGGTATTAACTTGCAAAACGTAGATTGGTACAGTATTAATTTGCAAAATATTATAACGAGTTGGAATTTAACCCGCGCGTTGCGGCGGGGGGCGAATAAAAGAAACTTGAGGGGCATTTTTTATTTTTTATTTTTTAATTTATGTAAAAAAGTCGTAAACAATTAAAAGTTGGGGGTCCGTTTTGTAATTTTTTGTTTTTACTTTGGGCCGGATTTTAAGCTAAATTTTTTAGCCGATACGGTAGCACTGTAGCAGCTAGGTGCCACCGACCATTTGTGAATTGTATATAAGAGTAATAACCGGCAACACTAATAATTCAAGATGTGCCTATATATGGTGTTATGCAAAGATTTTTGTGCACAACTCATGATGACCTACATAATGTTAAAGTGATTGATAAAGACTTTTAAATTTATTAGAATGGTACACGCGTAAAGCACCGATTTCGGAAGAATTAAAAATAAAAAACTAAAAATTAATAAAAATATATTAAAATGGATGTTTGAATTAAAGAACACAAACTTTTAGAATATATGGTGAAATTAAAATCATAAAAAAATAAATAGATAAAAAAATATTTCAATTTAAAAATAAAGGTGATTTTTTAGTTAAGAAGTGACACATGTCACTTTAAAATGTGTTTTCCTAAAATGAGATGGATAGTCAAGATTGCACATAACAAAAAGTTACAAAAAATTGTTAGATGGATGTGCTGTTAAAACGGATATTTTCATAAATCCATAAAAAGAAAGAAAAAAGTCTGAATTTTCAGACTTTCTAAATATGAAAAGTCTGAATTTTCGACTTTCTAAATATGGACAGTCTCAAATGCTTTATAATGTCGTATAGATACAGATAGATGGAATTTAAGTAAGAACTAAATCTCTAAATGCATGTTAGTTGTTAGTTGTTGTTTGAAGCTTTGTTAGGTCTAGAATATTTGATAGTTACTGCATGATGTTATAAGCTAAATTTCCACGATTCATTCATTGTTACTAGAGGGGTCTCGGATGGGTGTGCAAGAGGTGCAGTCGCACATGGTTTCCACTTAAAAAGGGTCACATTTTATTAGTTCTGCATATAAATGCGTATAAACTTAAATATATATAAGTGATATAATTCAAGTTGATATGCAACTTCTCTAGTGTAACGGAGCCTTTTTGTTGTTATCGACTAGGGCCACCGAAAATCATGAGACGGCTCTGATTGTTAGCCTTATTGACTAATTCTAAGAAGAGCAAATAGAACTATAAAAAACATACAAAGTTTTTTCATGTTCTGTGTATCTTCGTGATCGCTTGGGAGTCTCTCTATATGCACCCCGAATGTATATCAAATAAGGTTTGAACCATGGACCATCTATAAGCAGCTTAAGTGCCTTAATACTAAGTCGTTTGGTGGTGGTCAAATAAATGATATTTGTGATATATACTGTTAAAGATGTGTTTTGCTTGACGATTTGCAGTCACATGACTTTGAGTAAATGTTCTAGAAGATTTTCTAAGAGTAATTGAGCGGTTAGGTATGGTTTCATTACGCGTCATTTTGTTTTCCATTATTAGTGACAGAGTTTGATCACCATAACCGTCACCATCATCATCACAAATGACTAATCTCATATAGTTTAGTTCATAGTCAATAACATCATGTTGTGTCCAACCTGTTTAACTCGAAAAAGAGAACATGGTTTGCTTAAGTGTACTTACTATTAATAAGTGTACTTACTATTAATGATCTGCTCATTCCGTTACATAATAAGTGTACTTAGAGCTCCAGGTACCATAACTTGGTAACACCAAGTTATGGGGTGCCACGTCAGCTTTTTCACATTCACATTCACATCCAAAAAAACCCAGGTAACCATAACTTGAGTTATAACACCACTTTTTTCAGCTTTTTCATAACACCCCCTTAAACAAACTAAAATATTTCATTAAACAATATTACACATTACAATACTTTTAAAAAACATACCGAATTAAAAAACATACGGAAATAAAAAACATACAGAAATAAAAAACATACGAAATAAAAAAACATACGAAATAAAAAAACATACGGAAATAAAATGGTTGAGTTGGGGTAGTATTTATAAGGTAAAATGAAAAAAAAACAAAAAAAAATTCAAATTTTGAAAACTAGCCGTTTTTAAATGTTGAGGGGGTGAAAATGAATTATTTTTTTTAAAAAAGGGGGCCAAGTTACCAAGTTGCTGTGGCAACTTGGCACCCAACTCCGTTGCCGAAAAAGGGAGTCCGGTACCATAACGCCGGCCACGGCGTTAACGCCGGCCACCACGGCGTTATGGTACCCCGTGCTCTTACTATTAATGCGACACACGGTTTTAAAGACTTCACAGTTAATCAATTGTATGGTACATTTATCTTTCAAAACATTGTGATTGCTTAGAGCACTGAGAGTAGTGGTGCCATAGGCTCGTGCCATAGAGAAAAAAGTGAGGAAAATGGAGTTTGGCACCAGATTTGGTATGACACCAGAATTCAGTGGAGTGGTGAGCCATAGGCGAGAGGCCTTGGCACGAACCATGGAGTGGTGAGCCATAGCCAAAACTCGTGCTATAGGGCTAATTTTTCACAAAAAAAAAAAAAAAAAATAGTATGACGTCGGCTGTTAGCTAACAGCCGAGAGGCCTTGGCACCAACCACGGAGTGGTGCGCCATTCTTTTTTCTCGCGCCAAGGCTTGGCGCCAGCCGATGACACCACCACTCCCTCCGCTCATTGTAACTTATTAATTGTTTTTGGATTAATTAAAATAACAAGGTGGTCACTAAACTTGTTATGGGTATGAGATGAAGAAAGTAGTTTACTAGATTTAGTATTACGTAGCTAACTTTTCGAGTCCGTGACCTTGGCTCTAGCATATTTAGTTCGAGCTCACTACTACATATCAGGTCTTTAGCTCATCTATCCATTGGTTAAAGTCAAATATCTAGTAAAGGGTCTCAGCTCATCTAGTTCAGTGAGGTCGAGCTCGTCAACAATACAAACATTAATCTAGTTTTAGGCGTTTCGATAAGAAAAAAAAACCAGAATCTTCTGTCCCACTTCAGATGCAGTTCTTGTGCTTTGATTTTGATTGTCCTTTCACGATTAATAGATTCTTTATATCGAAACAAGCCCAGTAGATCTTTCAAGCGCTTTACACAAAAAGCGAGTTAGTACTTTGGTTAGCCAAATTAATAAGGGTAGACTACTAAACTACTTGTCTACTATAATAATCAAATATACATCTATTGTTTTATAAGAGATTGAGATATCAGATATGTATGCCTTGCTAGCACTGAGTTTGAAAGGCACAATTTCTAAAAACATAGGGTCGATATCAACTAAAGTAAACTATCTAAAAAAACTTATAAAATTCATTAAACAAGCAAAGAACGATTCTAGAAGGTTTAATAGAAAACCAATGGTAACCCGACATTTATGTGAGTTTCTCACGTCTCATGTTTTTAAAAACAAAGTAGTGACAAACTACAATCACAGGCACAATATTTTATTTAGACACTATCTATTGACATGGATTTCGTTTTCCTTTATTTCAAGATAATTAAATATCTCATATTTTCTATACTTCTATGCGTAACTTGAGCCAACAACTATTTAGGTAGTTAACGTTTTCACAAGATATGAGATACCATTACCTTACAAACTCACCTCTAATGGTTTCGTAATCTATGAAGGTAAGTTATCATTGTAGTTTATCCTGTTTGTCACTCGGCTAATATGAGAAAGGTAATATGCGCTGACAGCGGAATTTGGATACTGGTCAAGGTTTAAACCTCTTCGACTTTCGCAAAAGATATGTATGTTATGTCCTATATTACTAAGTTGTATCATGAGGCCATGATTTGATTCTTTCTTACTTTCTAATTCAGTTTTATTTTAAGGAATACGAATAAATATTTGTAAGTAGAAACAACTAAAGTTGTTTTTGACAAACCAAATTTGTACCTTTGGCCTGCACACCTTAAAGTTCAATTGTTCTAGAAGCTTTAACATTCGCAACAGACAACCCTTTGAGTTGTATTTCTTTTTGAGTTGCTATACAAAGTCATGTTAGCCGACCCATGGCTACCACGAGGATGACTGCATATGATCCACATGGCGTCCGACTTATGACTGATTAATCCTTACAAAGACTGAACTGACATGTATACATATACTGTATAGAGTCCTCTTTACAGATATATATATTGATGCGTGAACACTTCGGATTCGTTTTTTTCTTAACAAAATAGTTAAAACATATGGACATATGGTTCATGTTAGGTGCATATTTTCGTCTTAGAAGAACCAGTGACAAAAACTATTCCAACTTTTCATAGACAACTTCAAGTTGAACTCTATGCCACAAATTCGGTTCAAATGTCAAGGACACATGTGAGTAATGTGACATGTTTAAAGTTTCGTAGACTAGTCAAGTCTTGAACTTTGATTTAAGGACCAAAATTATTATTAGTTGATTAGCCGACAAGGATATTTTACTATGTTTTGGTAAGTCCCCATTTTTGTTTATTATCAAATTGCACAATAGTGTATCAAGCTCATATCTAATTTCGATTTAAGGTAATCTACATTTTTTTAATTTAGTGTAGCAATTTTTTTATTGTAATATAAGAGTATTAGCGAGTTTTCAAATCATTTAGCCTGTTATCAATTTTATCGGCGACCTTTTTCAACGACTAGTAATTTCGATGACACACCACCACCACCTTCATCTAAGCTCATATCTAATTTCGATTGAAGGTAATCTACATTTTTTTTTAATTTAGTGTAGCAATTTTTTTATTGTAATATAAGAGTATTAGCGAGTTTTCAAATCATTTAGCCTGTTATCAATTTTACCGGCGACCTTTTTCAACGACTAGTAATTTCGATGACACACCACCACCACCTTCATCTAAGCTCATATCTAATTTCGATTTAAGGTAATCTACATTTTTTTAATTTAGTGTAGCAATTTTTTTATTGTAATATAAGACTATTAGCGAGTTTTCAAATCATTTAGCCTAACCACCACCATCATTACACACCACTATCACATTCATTTATCACCACAACCATCATAACCAACTACCACCTTCATTCATGACCAACCACAGCCGGTTGTGATGGGTGGTGGTGTTGTGGTGGTAGTGGCAGTTGGTAGTGGTTGTGGTGGTGGTGTTAGTGGATTTGTGATGATAAATAAGGTGGTGGTTGTGGTGATAAATGAAAGTGATGGTGGTGGTGGGTTATGAAGGTGGTGGTGGTGGTGGTGAGTTATAGTGGTGATGGTGGTGATAAATGGTGGTGGTGGTGGTGGTGGCCGGTGGGTCATCGAAAAATATGGTAACCGGCTAATTGACTTTTAAACTCGTTTGTGGTCTTAAATTGCAATAAAAAACTTTTGATACTTAAATAGAAAAAAAAAGCAACTTAAATTGAGAACTTTTATGCGATTTCATTTTCTTCATTATCTTTTATGTTGTTAACACTTATTTTTATATTTTTTTTTTGCGCCATTACTTTTGATATGGTTTTAACTTTCAATTAAATAGCATTTATAAATATCCGAAGATATTAAAATTTGAATTTTTATTTAAGTAGCGGTTTTTGGTTTACGAGGTTTTTTCTTTTTGTTTAGCACAATTTTTTTTCATGAGCTTAATATCAATATTATAACAAATACTACCTTGAACTTAATAAGTGAAAATTTCATATTCTTAGACGCACATGGAGTCGTGGTGCAATCTTTTTGGTGCCAAACTCAATGTGGTGCCAGTCAGCAAAAGGGAGTTTGACACCAGAACAAGAAATGTCATGGCACCAGAATTCATTGGAGTGGTTTGGCCACTCAGTATTCTGGTGTGCTCATAGAACTTTTTTTATTCATTTTTTTTTGATTTTTTTTAAAAATAAAAAATTTTAAATAATACATGCTATTATATTAAATATTTTTTTTTCATTACGAGATTATAGATTTTTTTTAAACTTATAAATAGAATAAGTTTTTTTTTTTAAATGTTTTAAAAAATTAAACGAAAAAGAAAAAAATATATTTTAATCATCTTCTTTCTTTCACTATGCGTCTTCTTTCCCAATGCTTTTCTATCCACCTGCAAATACAAATATATACATCACAAACCACATAAACACAAAACACAACACTAAAAACAAAAAAAAATGAACACACACATGGTTGTGGGCTGTTAGCCACGGTAGCCAGAAGCAGCCATGGCGCGAACCACGGAGTGGTGCGCCATCGGCAATTCTCGCGCCATAGCTTGGCACCACCATAACAGCCAACGACTCCCTCCCCTCTTACGCACATCTTTGGTGGTTTTGCTTAACCATCATACCCCAAGATTCTATCACTTGGGGGGTCAAGTGTATTGTGTTTCTGTCTATCGAAGTTCAAACATATAAGGAGGCGTTTGGTTGATGGGTTATATCTTTGGTTCAAGGGTTTGATGGTTGAAACACATGTTTCGTGTATATATGTGGGCCCCAAAAATAGGAATGAGTACATTATATTTTCTATCTAGAAAACCTGAGTAAGACATGTGCTTTTCATATTTCTTTCCAATTAAGTGGGACCTCTTTTTATCTCATCCACTTATTTCTTTTTTTAATTTTATTTTATAGAAAAAAAAAGTAATTATAACTTATATATTCATTTATTAAATAAAAAATATATACATTTAATATATTTTTTCTCCTACATTAAATCCAAATCTAAATTCTAATCCAAATCCTAATCCTAATTCTAAAGCCATTTACAAACCAAACGGGCCCTAAATGTCGTACAAGTTTTCACAATTAGATGTCACATGTAAAGGATCAAGGCCTTAGTTCTTGTGACACAATACGGTGGACAATATAACAAGTACTACAAATTACACTATTCCATATCTTTAGTTTCTCTCAAAGGCATATTTGTTTTTTGGATTTCGAAAAACTGTTACGAGGTTGATCTTTCTCAAAAGTCACCATCTTGAAAGCTGTATGATTTACTATCGATGGTCTGAATTTTTATCCATCTTTTTTGTTTGTAGAATAAGCTTGTTCCTTCATTGGATCACGAAAAAAGTAAGTCAATAAAGATTTTATAAAATGATCACACCCCAAATGAAATGACCAATATTGACAAGGACATCTGTAGTTATATTTTTGTTTTTTCTTAACATAAACAAGATTTATATTATTGTAAAAGATATTATACAATCATGTGTTTCTTCAATCATATTTTATAACTTATCCACATACCGAAATCACAGGAAGTGTATACGTACACATATTTAGAAAAAAATATATAATATAACAAGGATTTTTCTAACTTGTGTTCATGAGCATAGGTTAAAGAGGGTTCTACCGTTGCGTGTAATCTTCTAAATGTTCAGTCATTGTGAAACCTAATATGAGAACCACTCAATGACTGTTGGCCATTAAAAAAGTGACACATAAACTGTAAAGCCCTCTTTAACTTATGCCCCTAAGACACAAGTTAAAAAAACCGTTATAACAATTAACCTTCTAAGTATTAAGGATCAATCTTCATATTATATGCATCCATTTTTGCATGGATGATGAATATTGTCATCAGATATAGACATGGATAACACTTTGTTATTCACGTATTACACACTTTAGAGCACAGGGAGTCGTGGTGCTAAACTCTAAAAGTGGTGTCACGTTAGCAA